>JANHFM010003576.1:89759-104241 GCA_032468115.1 Grayia smithii
CGGGTACTGACCTTGCAAGATGCATGGCTGGCAAACTCTTTATTTTAACTGGAAAAGTTGGGGGTCGTCTTATATGCGCAGTCGTCTTATACGCCGGAATATACGGTATATTGGGTTCACAATACTTTAATGTAAAATGAAACAAATAAAATGTTAAAAAGTTATGATATTTATGTAATTACTTACCAAGCACATCTAAATTATATCAAAGTAACCAAAATATCTTTACAATCCCCAAGGCATGTCACAACTTTTGTTTGGGTGTGCACTCCTAATGTTTGGAAATTAAAAGCTGAAAAATTTGGCACGCCCTACGATATACCATATATATGGTTTCCATTCCAAGATCATACATTTGCATGGTAAATAATAATTATTTGAAAAATGTGTATAGGAAAAATAAGCCACAATAATAGCAACACATTTAAACAGAATCATAGAGGAAATCAAAAGGATCCACAAGTCAGAGCAAGCCATGATTATAGGTAATTCAGTATGCAGAACAAAGTATTAAAATGTCAGTTCTTCTTTCATTTTATTAAATAGCCAAAGGCGACATACCTTTCAATTTCAAACATTTAATATTGAGTAACCCTTTTTGATTATCCTTATGAAAGTTTGAGGTGAACATGTATCAAACTTAACTATAATTTAAATACAATGATTTATTTCTCCATAGTAGGGAAGTTTGTAGAGAGATAATTTAGGTGCCTATTGTCTGCTGTCCAGGTACCAGCTTTTGCTGAGCAAATTCAAGGCACTTGGAAAAGAATGAACAGGTTGTATATTTACAAAAATAATATGGAATTGATATGTTATGCACATCCTAAGAGCTTAATTTCAGCTAATGTATCAACTAGAGAGCATATTTGATATCTATCTATCTATCTATCTATCTATCTATCTATCTATCTATCTATCTAGAAATTAGATACAGTAAATGCACACACACCACTGATTATAGATATTTTGTTTTCTTAATTAGCACTAAATATAGACTTGGTTACCACATGTACTGTACATACAGAAAATTCTCATATAAACCATTGCATACAAAATGGATATCGATATAAAGCAGCCAGCTATTCTTTCTATAAATTTGCCATGAACTCATCTTGCAATTAGCCCATTGAGTTAAAATTCAGATCAGTTCAGCAGGAAAACAAGGCAAACAGCAGTGATTTAATTGTCTGCCTTAGTTAGAGGAAATAATATATAATATATAATAATATTATAAAATATAATATAACACTTACCGTAATTGCTTTTAAATTTGTTTGATTTCCATAGGTCTATCACCAAAGAATTACATTGCACCCTAAGATCACCACTAGATCCTGACATCTGTTGCTACTCTTCGTGACGGAAAATAAGGATAGGCCTTGGACTACAATCTCTGGCTATTTCTGATGCATCTTATTCTACCTTTCTTAGTTTCAAACAATTCATAATTCAAAAAACTACTTTATATTTTTGTGCCTCTCTCTTTCTTTGCAGCTATTTTTTCTCTATATACTTATGTAATACATTGCTCTCATCCTCATTTATTATAGCATTGTCTTCTATGTATATTTTCTTTTTATCTACAACTTCATCACATCATCATACCATACTTGCCACTAGTAAAATTCTACAGAACTTCTGCACTCTGGAACATACTGCAATTCTTATTCTATATAGAATATATAAAAAATAATTATTCCATCAGCAGGTTAATTACCTTCTAAAAGATATAGAGTCTCCTCCTTGAGCAGGGGCTGGACTAGAAGACCTCCGAGGTCCCTTCCAGCTCTGTTCTGTTCTATTCTTTTCAACATTGAAAGTTAGTTGCTGAATGTGATAAAAGCAGTACATACAAATAAACTGAGTGCATAATCAAGATGTCTGAGTAACCAGAATAGGCAATTGATATTTAATTGATTATTTTATATTTATGGATAAATAATATAAGGAGTATTTATAGTAATGGTAAAGGGATGATAATTGGGGATGTAAAATATATGTTTATGAATGAAGGCAATATATGTTTACCTTTAAATACAAATGATACCAAACAGTTGGTTGGAAACCTAGATGATTTGCAGTGAATGTTAGATAGATTGTACCATGCAGCAAGGGGAATAGATCTAACAATTAAAATGTAACAAATAAGGTAACTTATGTTGGCCAGGAAAAATGGATCAAATAATTGTAATTTATACATAATTGACAACAACAAAAAGATCCCAACTCACCATGACAGTGTGTAAGAGTCTGCTTCTATCCATTTTGTTACAAATAGAGATGTAAAGGGTTAACATCCATAGGAATAAAGATGCTTTGGTCACTGCAAGATCATCCTTGGTACAGTTGTGATATCTCCTTAAGGAATTATATTTTTCTTGCATTTGTGTAATGGTTGAATAGGGTCAAGAAATGTGTATTTCAGGAGCTCTTTAGAATTCCTGTACCCATATGGCTACCAAGTAAGCCCAGAAAAATAGCTGCCAATAGGTACACCAAAGATGTCTATGGTGCACATTTGCTCCTTTAAATCTGAAATCTATGCACTTCTACTTCTGCAGTTGTGAGAATTTGCTACTTCCAGATAAACATAAATGTAAAGTAGGTTAAATTTGGTAGGATGGGTTACTTAAGAAATATGTATGGTAAAATCTGAAGAAGTAGCGTCAAAATGAATGGGTATTGAATGAATGTGAATTGAATACAAATAAGTGACCAGGACAAAATAAGTAGGTATGTCAATGTAGTTTGGTTTTTAAAGACAATGACTGAAAATTAAATCATGAAACAAGCACATAGAGGAAGAGTGAATAGATTGAGAGGAAGGAGAAGAACAAGAATATTGTGGTTGGTTGAGGTTGCAGAGATACTGAAAAAAAGAAAGGTAATAACAATATATGTAGTGATGTATGGATAAGATGGAAGCAATGATAACTAGTTAGACATGAAAAATAGAGAGATATCCAAAATGGTATTTATGTAAAATATATTTAGCTATATTTCTTTTGCTTTTTCTCATGCCATCAATTTCAGCGCTTACTATCTTTAACTCCTTTTCTATGTGTTTGTGTAGTGTATGGTTTATCTCACACAGAATAGCTTCCTCCATATCTATGGATGTACACAAATCACTGCAGAAGGATTTCTTTCCTACAGCAAGGTGTTGGGGGAGGAACAATATGAGATGTGCAGAGTTGAGAAGATGACCATTACTGCTGATTAAAAACCAAGTCTACCAAAGTCTTACTGAATTAAGTGTAGTAGCAATACATTCATGCTTTGAGAGACTGACAGTTCTATTTTGAATCCTAAATGGATTGTCCCAATTGAGTAAATAGTCTTGCAGTGGCACCATAAAAATGTGATCATTAGCCACACACATTGTACATTTAAAGTTCTTCTAGACACCGCCAGAGATAGGCAGAGGGCAGCTCTCAATTTATTACAGCTATCTGAATGATTTGCCTGTTATTGTTCTTTCCCTTAATAATAGCACCAAAACCACAGTTTATAAGAACAAAACATAGTAGATTCTTGTACAGAAGTGCTTGGTGCTCCTTTCAGTCTTGGAACCGGAAGGAAAATATTTTATGAAAGATTCATATAATTTCCTGACTGGAGATTTACAAGATCTTGGAAAAAAAAAAAGTACATTCCACAAAACTCAAGTCTGATTGCGAGACTAACACACAGCATTTCATAGCGATTGCATGAACTGGGATAAAGAAAACATTGAAACCTCTTAACTAGTCAAATCTTCTGCTTCTTATGAATATCCAGCATATCATGTTAATACTAGTATCAGGTATTCTACAGCATCTAAAATATCATTGTTGTTGTTGAAGTTTAATGAACATTTGGGAGATCCGATTGTAAGGTACCAATTCCATTCCAGACTCCTTTGCTTTTATTGTTCTGTTCCTCCTCTTTGGTGACTTCATTGACTCTGCCTTTCTTCACTCCCTCTCTCCAGTCCAATGATAATTGTAATTCTTCCCCCATCCCCCGCTTTCCAGTTCAACCTTATTAGCTATTTTGGAAGAAGAGGCCTTTGAGGATTGTTGGTGTCTCCATGGCAGCAGGCCAATAATATACCAGATGACAAATTAGGTGGGTGAACAGTTGAAGTGGATTAAGTGCTTTGTATAACCCACCGTGATCCGGTTTCATCCCATCAAAGTGAAACCAAAGCATGCAGCAGCAAAACACACATATATTTTAGTCCTCCTGTTAATTATTATGTAAATTATTGAGTTATTTAAACTAAACAAACATGTCCATGCTTGTAGGACCTTACATTTGGGACCTACTAGTTTTCTGTCACACAGAAATTCCTGAGCATACTGTTCAAATGTTTCTCAGAAGTTATTTGGCTGCAATTCTCTGTTGCCATTCTGTTTGACTTGTATTCCACTCTACCTTTCTTTTATAAATCTCTGTCTATGACCAATTTATTTGAGTACCGGCTAAACTCTTACTTCAGGGTTCAAAAAAATATAAGACAGGGTGTTATTTTCGAGGAAACACGGTACATTTTCCTAAGCAAAGCAGCTACAAAAACATAATGTTGTTTCTAATGCAAAATATACAGGTAGTCCTTGACTTACAACCACAATTGAGCCCAACATTTCTGTTGTTAAGTGAAATATTTGTTAAGTGAATATTGACCATTTTATGACCTTTCTTGGCACAGTTGTTAAATGACTCACTGCAGTTGTTAAATTAGTAACATGGTTGTTAAGTGAATCTGGCTTCCCCATTGCCTTTGCTTGTCAGAAGGTTGCAAAAGGTTACATGATCCCAGGACACTGTAATGGTTATAAATACGAATCAGTTGCCAAGTATCTGAATTTTGATCACACAACCATGAGGACACTGCAATGGTTGTAAGTGTGAAAAATGGTCATAAGTCACTTTTTTACGTTGTAACTTCAAACAGTCACTAAATGAACTGTTGTAAGTCGAAGACTTTCTGTATTAGGTTTCAGTTTTTGTGTCCCACCTAGCTACTTCACTGGCATCTCTTAAATCTTGGACTTGCTGGGTGAATCAAAATTGGAACATCTGCTTGGTGATCTTCATTGAGAGATCTGCTATATTCACATCCTAAAAGCAAGGTAATGAGTTTGCATTTGTTACATAAGAAAATGGTAGCTCACTGTAGATTTGAAGGAAGTGGACATTTCTGAGATTGTACAGCTGCATCAGTCTTGGACAAGGCCCATAGTTCAGTCCAGAACAGCTGGTTTGTATGCAAAAAAGGTCTCAGTTTCAATCCCTGGCACCTCCAACAAAGATTAGGAAATAGTATTGTTTGAAAACCTGGACTGAAGAAATACCAAATTTACCTTTGATCTTAAGAAAAGTATCAGCTCACTTAACTTGGAAAGAAGAGCTACTGAAGAAGAAATGGTTGAAAGAGATTTTATGGTTTGCAATGTTTGCAGTGTTCTTGGAGAAGAACATCTTAGGATAAAGACCAAAAAAATCCCTCTTGTCATCAGATTATTTAGTTTTAGTTAATACAAAAGACTTACAAGCTTTAGTTGACAATAAATATAAAATATATTTGGCATTTATATATTGTTCCGTGTTATATGTTTTTCTTTTTTTTTACTTCACTTTGATCTATTGTGCTTATCTTGTGTGCTGTCCAGAATCACAGAGATTTCAATAAATACTGTAAATCAATACTGTAAATATAAAATCTTTAATTCTAAGTATGATCATCCTAGCCTCTCTTATCTAGAAGGTGGTATGCCATCAACATGTTCTCCCAGAAATTTCTGTTCCAATTCTAGATCTTTAATTTGTCCTACGTCTCCTTACTTGCATTAACTCAGTGGTCCCCAACCCATCAGGGTGTGTACACTGGTGGGGGAGGGGGAGGAAATGATTCACACAAATAGAACTTCAAATGTACGCAAGTGCCTGCTGCTCACAGAAATGGAGCTGTGTGCTTTTGCATCCCAATTCCAAATGGGCCATGGCCCAGGAGTTGGGGACCCCTGCCTTAGATTGATCTTTATAAGAGTTTAAACCACTTCGGTTGCTTTCTTATGGTTAAGAAATGAATATAATCTGAACCAGGAGTAACTGCCATTTTCAATTAGTATCCAAGAAACCTTAGCATTGAACAATTAATGTGGTTTCATATTCTGGTGCTAATAAAGTTTCAGTGCTAGGCTTAATTCTACAAACATCATTGAGTCTTATTAAGAAATCATATGGAGATAGATTAATGACATGCAGATTGCCATTTAACTAGTCTGACTGGCTTATTTATTTAACTATTGATAGCCCACCCACTATTCAGAAAACCTTAGTGTTGCCATTTATGAGGCAAGTTTAGCTGATATGTTTACCTGTTCAAATTTAAACCACTGGTGGGTTTCCAATTTTTTTACTACTGGTTCTGTGGGCGTGGCTTGGTGGGCATGACAGGGGAAGGATACTGTAAAATCTCCATTCCCTCCCCAATCCAGGGGAAGGTTACTGCAACTCAAAATTTCCGCTACAGGTTCTCCAGAACTGGTCAGAACCTGCTGAAACCCACCTGATTTAAACCCTAGAAAGTGACTGTCAATTTTGCCAATTCTCTAAATTCTTGTGTTCATTTTCCACATCAGTTTGCCTTCTGACTTTTTGGTTTCTGTCTGTTATTACTGCCATTTGAACTGACCTTTATAGCATTGTTCTTTTTACTTATTCTATACAGCATTTGTTCCGTTAAATTACAGTTGTTAAAAGTGTCCAGGTTTTTCCCCATTTAAACATATGATTGAGAAGCTAAACACAGAAACAGAATGCACAGCTCCAGAAAGGAAGCTTAAAATGAAAGCCAATTTATAAATAATTCTCTATTTTAGGACGCTGGCTGGCTGATTGCTTTTACTTAGTGCTATCTTTCTCGGATCTTATGAATGAAAAAGAGACATATTTTCTCTTTCAGGCTAACAATGAGGCTAAATCTTTCAGGCTAACAATAACAACCCTGCTAAAATGTAATCTCTCGTAGCTAAGAATGACACACGGCTGTGCCTGTAGCTGCCATAGGGAACAAAGAGAAATCACAATAAACAATGAGGCAAATTTGATCTGACAAATCTAGGCTGTGAAAAGTTTTTTATATCTCTTTTCTGTCATCCAATGGATCTACCAGCTCCACCTCTGAAAGATTACGTCTCTGGGGATTTGACGCAGGTAATAGAATTTTTGTTAAAATGCTTAACAATTTCAACTCAACATCTAACAACTGGAATGCTCACCACACACAGAGAGAAGAGTATGTACACCATGCAAACAAATATATTGAGAATATTCAATTTATTAAAGTTGCTTGGAACAACTCTATCTGGCAAGGTAGAAAGGCAAGAATTAGGCTGAAATTATTACAAGACTACCAATAGAGGAGGTTTTGGGTTGCCAAACTGGGAATTATACTATCAAGCAGCTGCTCTTAGTTGGCTAAAAGAGGTATAAATAAAGAAGTGTAATGTAGACAATAGAAACATATTTACATAATATAACACACCAAGTCTGGCATTTCTCAAAAGTAAGCCACTGATTCAGCAAAAAATAACATGGCAAATCACAACCAATGATGGCTTCTTGGATACCTACCATTATTTTAGCCATATACCAGTAGTTACATCTTGGTTATTTCACATTTTTATTAAAAACAAAATTGAAATAAATGGGATTGGTGGCACTGCAAATAGGCTGGAAAAAAATCCAAACTTTTTAAAATACTTTTTATGTGTATCCCTGAGAACAAATGGAGCACAAATTGTCCTGTTTTGTAGCTGCACCTTGGGAAATCAGAAGGACGGATTATTTCATCAATTCAGATTACATGACATGTAAGACTGTGTTAGGTAAGTAAACTGATGACAAGTCAGGAATAGAAATTGTGGCTAAGATGATCCTCCATGCTCTGGAGGTCACACTTGGTTTAGCCACATGCTGGGTTAGGCTACGAAGTGAACAGCCTATGGATCTTATAGTTATCCATTGGCAGTTTGGAAATAGATTGAATAGACAAAAAAAATTATGTAGACTATTTTGCATGTGTGATTGCACTAGTTTCCCAAAATGCAAAATTTGCATGAATTCAGGAGCTTCATGACACACACACCATACCACAATATTCACACTTCTTAGAAAATGAGCATAAACTACATCTTTCATAATTTTGAGAAAAGTAGGAGATACGACAAAGGCTTTGTCACTAAACTGAGCATCCAAACACAGAGTGGAGACATGTGACACGTGATCTGGTTGGGAGGTGGTTGTTGCTCCCAAGCAGAGAAACAAATTTAATCTCACAGCCCATCTTGCTTCAGTGGAAATCAGGAGTACCTAAGGTAAAAACCTTTGCTCATACTCTTCAATGGCATGTATGATAGTTCAGCAGTACATATTCTGCCTTTAATCTGGACCTTGCTCTAACAATGTGTGTATTTTGGGCTCTAACAGACTCATGCCAATACCTTGCAATTCTGGAACATTTTGCCTCAATTCTGAGTGGACCTTGGTCTTTACTGTATAAGTCTCCTGTGCTAATTACTAAACTTTAGACTTGGCTTCAGATTTTACTTTGCTGTGTGAATCTGTACAGGACACCCATAGTGGCTAGAGTTGACAGTTTGATGGGATATAACATCTGTGTAGAGTAGACTAAGACAAAATGTTTCCCAGTATGGATAGCTACAATCTTTTTCAATTTAAATTGCAGTAATTATTTCTATATTTATATACAGTGCACATATATAAATGACCTAGCTTGGTGTAGTGGTTATAGCATCAGGGTGGAAACTTCGGGAGCTCTAGTCTTGGCTCTGGCATGAAAACAAATGGGCCAATCACTCCTTCTCAACCCTAGGAAGCAGGCAATGGCAAACTAAAAATCTTGCCAAGAATAGTCCCGGCAGTTGCCAGGAATCAACACTGACTCAAAGGCATTAAAAATACCACCCATATATACATAATTCTATGTATACTACCAAAATGTGTTCCTTTATATCCTCCTTTTTCATAGAAAGCAAGACATCACCTTTGTTTCAAAAATCCAGGAAAAAAAACATTTGATGGATGTATTGTTCTTTTCTTGAATTCAGTTCTGGGTGGTTTTTCTGTGCATCACTATAAATCTAAAGTTGTATTTTCTTTTAGCTTGGTCAATACACAAACCAACAGTAGTAACTCGGTTGTTAACTCCAGGCAACACACTATGTACAGTATCTAACAGTCATGATATCTGCCTTCGGCTGGCAGTGAAATATCTTTTCTTCTTGTAATGGATAATATGAAACAATTCTCATAGCACTTGTGCCCTGACATTTTTGCTTGCTCTAAACTACTTAATAAAAAGCAATGGAGAGAAAAAGAGAGGCCCAGACCTTCAAAAATAAATGAGTAGAGGTTTTAAAAGAATACATTTTAAAAATACAACATGCAATTAAACTGATGATTATAATCTTACACATATTTCATTTACATGTGCCATTAAAGTTAGATTTAACCACAAGCATAATACATATAAATATTTTAAGTGTAATGTATAAGTAGTATATATTTGTTACTGAAATACTATCTTTCTAGAGGAGTTCAAGACAGAATATATGGGAGTCTCCCTTCATTTTATCCCCAAACAATCCTTTGAGGTTGATTGAACTGAGAGAATACTCAGTCGTCCAATGAGTTTCCATGGCTCAGTAAAGAGCTGAACCTGGATCCCTTAGTCTTAGTCCAACAATCACACCACATGCAAACAAACCGTACCTACAACATGTAAAGTCATGTACGTAATACGGGGAGCTACATAGATACATACTGTACATACTTGTTAAAATGTTTGTCGCAAGAATGTAATTACAATTCCTAATCAAATAAAATATCCAACTTCCAAAATTACTGTCAATGAATTGATATATTAGATCCGTAACTTCATAGGTTCTCTTCCCATTAGAGAGTTGCAAAATAGGTCCATTGATTCTACATTTGTAAAGATATTCTAAACAAACACACACAGAGATTAAATCACTGTAATTTCTGAGTAACATTCTAGGGAACCCAGTTATTGGATTAGGTAGCAGGTGATGAGAAAGATTTCTGCCCAAGATTCTAGACAGTGGATACCAGGCAGAACTATCAATACTAATTTAATTAGATATGCACTCTGAGTTAGCATAAAACATTTTCATTGTTCAGTTATTTGCTTTGTTAATATTTTTTTCTGCCAGTTCTGATTGGTAGATTTTCAAAATAAAGGAAGGGTGTAGAACTAAAAACTCAGATGGCATATCCCAAAAAGATTTGCAGCAAAGCACTAAGTTCTTCCAATCTCTTCTTAAACATGAGTCTCAGAGTCTAGGGCCGTCATGGCGAACCTATGGCATGCATGATGGCACACGAGCCATCGCCCCAGTTCAGGTCCGCCGTGCATGTGCGGGGGCAGGATGACTGCAGGGGAGCCGCAATGCATGCATGGGGGATGGGGTGCATGCACGGGCATGCAAGGTGCGTGCAGAGGAAATCTTCTGCATCAAGAACTTGTTATTTTTCATTTGATCATTTGTGTTATTTCTAATATCTTTTTAAGTGCTACATAAATGATTTAATTTATAATAAAATTAGATACTTTACAGCAGAAAAGCAGCATAAAGTCGTTAAATTTAATAAGCCTAATTAGTAACTTAGTTAATAAGGTTGAACTGGATTTTTCAGTCTGTATTTATTATGACATTTGTGTGCCTGGTAGCTACATAGTGAGGAGTAACCCTGCTATCAAAGCAATACAAAACTAACTGGACAATTAACTTAGCAAAATAGAGGAAATTTTCTATAAATACACATATACACACAAGCACGCTGAATAGTTTATTTGGCCAGGTGTCATTTGCAAGGAATTTTTCTTCAGTACAGAAGCAAGTACTTGTGAATAAAGTTTTTAGCTAATGCAATAAATAGTATCTGACATACATTTCAGTACTGTAAATGTTTATATCCTAAAATTTTAGATCATTTTAATGCTGGCTAAGGAATTCTGGGAGTTGAATTCTATATATCTGAAAGCTGCTAAAGTTGAGAAACACTACTTTACAGAATGATCTGTTGTATGACATGCCTATTCAAGGAAAAAAAATGGTACTGAAATCAATGGGACTTACTATTAAATATAAGGCTACATGATAGCATCCAACTTTATAAAAATGCCCAAGAATTTATATATTCTATTACACCAGGCGTCTCCAAACTTGGCACCTTTAAGACTTGTGGACTTCAATTCCTTGAATTGAAGCCAGACATGCTGTCTGGGGAATTCTGGGAGTTGAATTCCACAAGCCTTAAAGATGTCAGATTTGGAGACCCCTGTATTATACCATTATTGGTCTAATTCACAGGATACAGGGTAATTTTTGGTTTAAGATTAAAGCAAGGAGAATGGAAGAAATTCAGCACAGCATTTAATTCGTATTCAGCCTAAACCAATGTAATATCAAAGAAGCTGTATCTGTTAGCCTATCCAAAACCTTTGAAATAGGTATTTCACATAGAACTTCTTTTTGACATATTGAAGCAGGTAGTCCTTTGTAAAGCTAACAGGGCTCCCCATGAGCTATCTGACTGAGACATGCTGTCTCAGCAGTAAATCCTAGCCCTCCAGACACACAACTTATTATTCAGTACTTGGCTTGACTGGGTAGAAGATTCTATGACACAACTGGGGTAGATCGGAATCTCTATCCAATCAGGTTCAATCCTTTATTTGCTTACACCTAATGGACAGAAGTTCCTTTTGCTCCTCCAGGTGCAAATTCTATCATAGAATAGCATGGGATAGAAACATTCAGATAATTTGTTGGTCAGAAGTTTGGCAGTCAATGTGCCATGAAGAAATATAGGCCCTAGCTTTTTTTCTAACATTAGACCACTAAAGTGGTGGATCATTTTAGATACTCCAAGTAGCTATCTGGCTGCTATTGTGACAAAGCTGCAAAAGCTGCTTTTTCAAGGAAGGAGAGATAGATATTGTGTTATAGTGATGCTGTTCTTCCCATACTAGGGAAATGATGAGGGAGAAGACAAATCCCACATCCTGAGGTCCATGCAAGACTGCATATATAGGCTCTGTATTTACCAAGTATGGATTTGATCAATTATAAAGGCATTTCATCCCAGCCTCATGAAGCTCAAACCAAGCATTTGAGGGAGAAGGGAGGATTTTTCAAAGTGCAGAATGGAATTTGGAAGACAGTCAAAGAATGAGAAATATTTGGGTTTATGTGGTGAAATATTGGCCTGCTTGTTTTGCAAGTGATAAATGTAAGAACTACAAATGTTAAAATGAGAAAAAAATGCCAACCTAACCTATAACAGCATGGACTTGCAAAAATTTATAAGTTTTTAATCTTTATCTGGTCACTCTGGACCTCTATAGGCATTTGACAAAGTAGACCATAATCTACTTCTTAGTAAGCTAAAAACTGTGGGATAGATGGCATCACCACCAGATGGATTTGTAACCGGCTAAAAAACACACTCAATGTTCTCAATGGAACTACATCTACATGAAAGGAAGAGAGCAGTGGGTCACCCCAAGGTTCTGTGTTAGGCTAAGTATTCCTCAACAGCTTCATAAACAATTAAGATGAGGGAATAGAAGGGGAATTCATCAAATTTGCAAACGACACTAAGCTGGCAGGAATAGCCAACACTCCAGAAGATAGGCTCAAGATCCAGATGGATCTCAACAGATGTGAATACTAGGCCCCATCTAACAAAATGAAATTCAATATAGAGAAAAATAAGGTTTTACACTTAGGCAAGAAAAATCAAATGTATGTACAGGTACAGATTAGGTGAAACCTAGTTCAATAGCAGTAACTGTGAGAGGGATCTTGGTGTTCTAGTGGACAATCACTTAAATACGTGCCAGCAGGTCAACACAATCCTAAATTGCATTAACAGAGGGATAGAATCAAGACCATGTGAAGTATTAGTACCACTTTATAAAGCTTTAATAAGACCATACTTAGAGTGCTGGATCCAGTTTTGGTCACCATATTATACCATATTGTTAAAAAAAATATAGACTCTGGAAAGAGTGCAGAAAAGAGCAGCAAAGATGATTAAAGAGCTGGAGGCTAAAACATATAAAGAACAGTTGCAGGAATTGGGGATTTGTTTAGTCTAGTGAAAAGAAGGACTAAGGGTGACATGATTGCTCCAATATTTGAGGGGCTGCCACAAAAAGGGTGGTCAACTTATTTTCCAAATCACCAGAAAACACAAAAAACAATTGATGGAAACTAATCAAGAAGAGAAGCAACTTAGAACTAAGGAGAAATTTCCTAACTCGGAAAACAATTAACCAGTGGAATGGCTTGCCTTCAGAAGTCGTGGGTTCCCCATCAGTGGAAGCTTTTCAGAAGAGACTAGACAACTACTTGTCTGAAAGAGGCCCAGATATGGTCTCCTGCTTGACCAGGAGGTTGGACTAGACCTCCAAGGTTCCTAACTCTATTGTTCTGTTCTGTTCTGTTCTATTCTACCAGGTTATTACATGCACCCTATGAGGTGAGTTGGACTGTGAGGTGAGAGTGACTGACCCAAGGACATCCAGCTGGCTTTCATAGTTAAAGTGGAACCTTAACTGTCTCTTACTTTCTAGGCTGGTGCTTTAGCTGTTTCTGGATGAAGATTGTGCTGACTGAATGTCCAACAAGTATGTCAATATTAAACCAATACTGTATGAATGTTAAAATATTTAAATAATTAGAACATTCTTGGCTGCTCCAAAATAGTAAGTATCTCAGAGCAACTCATGTCTGATAATAAAGACTCTCACTACCTGCAAAATTGAAATGATTCCAACGTAACATTCTTCTGAAATTTCTATGCTGATGTAATTTGTAGATGTTGGAAGAAACATCCATCTGGGTTCAGTTCCAAGTGGGGAGAAAGACACTGGAAACATGAAGACAGCTTGAAAAGATGGTTTAATGGTGGACAGGAGCACATGGTTTTGAGGACCTGGGCAAAAAGGCACATGGGTGTGTGAGAGATTTATACCCTCTGTTGGGCTTTGAATTTTAGCTTGTGTTCTGATTGGTTGTCAAAATCCCATGGAGCCACGCAGGGGTAACTTTGTAGGTTGTCTTTTGAGTCCCAAGATTGGTTGACCCTTGCTGGGTGATGATGCAATGAAAAGGCTTTGGGTAATTCCTACTATGGCTCTGCCTGAAGGAGGTAGAACTTGGTTATGTAGAATAGACTGGCCCTGGTCTTAATGGCCCATTGACAAAAGGGGTGTGTGTGTGTGTGCTGAGTTTCTGCCTCCCTTTTAGGGGAAATATTCTGCCCTTTTAATATCTCCTAAAATATCTCATTTTCCTAGGAGAATAGAATAGAATAGAATAGAATAGAAGAGAAGAGAAGAGAAGAGAAGAGAAGAGAAGAGAAGAGAAGAGAAGAG
>JANHFM010003577.1:7948-18639 GCA_032468115.1 Grayia smithii
TTATTGGCCAAGGGTGATTGGACACACAAGGAATTTGTCTTGGTGCATACTCTCTCGGTGTACATAAAAGAAAAGATGCATTCATCAAGAATGTACTTTCATTCTTCATTCCTAAAGCTACTATAACTGAGCTGCAAAAAGTTGGAAGACGCCAAAGAATTACAGAAAACTCTAACTCCACTACCCTTTAATGTTTGCTCAGATTTGTCCAACTGCAGTCTTTTACTTTAATACTTTAACTTCATGCTAAAAGTACCACAAGTCTTGGTTTTTGCATCCTTATTTTTGAAATCTTTATTCAAATTACTTTTTCTTGATTCTTCCCTCTCCTCCCTGTTGAAAATATTAATATTTTGCAAATATTAATGCAAATATTGCAAATATTTTGCAAATATGTGCCCCATTGCTTCCACTTTGGGAAGTATAAAGTTCATTCAACTTGGTGGCATGCAACTGTAATATATTATGTTATTCTGGGATGCAGCCTTAATGTTAGTACTCTCTTCACTTTTTGGGGGTACAGAGGTTTGCAGACTCAGTTTAAAAATATTAATAATTCTAGGCCTGACAACTCTGTTGTTTGTATGGAGAATGCATTTGTTTGAAACCTCAAGGAGACTGCACAATTGAATTTTTTTAAAGTGTAGTTTCACCATTTTCCCACTAAATAAGATAGTCAGTTAAAGCAAGACAAATAACTGACCAACAAATAAGTAATAACTTAAATGTTTTCCCCTGAACATTTTCAGTTCATCTTCCAAAGTTTAATTTTATTTTATTTTATTTTCTTTTCTTTTCCTTTCCTTTCCTTTCCTTTTTTCTTTTTCTTTCTTTCTTTTTTGTATTTCCACTGAATTATTACCAGGTGTAGTTTACTAGATTTATACTTCTTAGTAATTGTTTTTGAGTAATAGGATTATTTAGGATTTGGCAAGAACATGATTTCTTAGTAGGGTACTGGAATTTATTAACTGGATTGACATATTGTAGTAATCTGTTAGGTTGATTTTAAAGAGTTTATGTGATGGGCAAACAGAGTTGGGGACTAAGTCATATTTAGGATTAGGCTGTAAATCACAGTTTGAAGCTATGGTTTATTGTTGTCTTTTCCATTACAAACTCTGGCTTTGTGAATGAGCAAATGAAGGAATGTTAGTTTGTCTCATTCGTTTTTGTGTCTACTGAAACTTCTGACCAGTTCACAAAATATAATCCAAGAGCTGAGGTTCTTTAACGCTTCCTTCATATGGTTTCTCTAGCTCTGCTATATTTTTCTTAAATTGATTTAATCACATAGGAAATCTGAAGGAAGGATGACTGACATGAATTGGAGCACAGATGGGAAGCAGGGGAGTACTTTACAAGGCAAAAAGAAGGAGCTGAGACTTCCTCCTTCAATTGTTTCTCTTCTTCAAGTTCCCATGCAAACATTGGGTTAGAAATATTTATTTTCCAGCACAAAAAATACAGTCAATTATTAAGCATTCTAACTTCAAAACATTTTGATTAAAAATTAATTCATTGGAGTAGCTTTATTTTCAGGTTTAAAAACTAGATTCAGAACTTGAATCTAATATTATCTAGTTGCAAAATGCTAGAGATTTGTTTAGTCAGATATACAATAGTATCAATTTAAGGGGGGAAAACACTATTCCAAAATCCCATATTAAAATCCTGGTAATTAAAAATATATGCAGAAAGTAACATTAATGGTTTTCATATAAATATTCAAATAACATTTTTGTAGGGTTTCTCCATTCTAGAAATCATGAAGATCATATATTTTAGATGTTTCTAAATATTTATCTATTCTTTAATTGTTTGTTTGTAATTTCAGGTTATAGCTGGTGCACCTCTTAAGAAAGAATATACGGAAGAGGTAAGAACATTTCCTGTCCCTATTAAAATCCATTTTTAGAAATATGCTGTTACTAAATGGCTGTTACTAAATGGCTTAATCCAATGTATTGAAAAATCTTTTTCTCCCAATGTCATCCAACTCATACAATAAGGTTACCTATGGAGGCCCTCCTCATAGTTCCAGAAAATACAGTTCACAATGCTAAGAATGGGAATATTTGTTTATTAGTTCAATTATTTTGTTCAGTTACATACTACAAGCTTCCAACCATAGGCTGACCTAAAGCAGTTAACAAGAAAAAAAAATCAAACCTAATAAAACTCACTCAAAGTAACCATCATATAATTATCAAATCCATAAGCAAACAGCAAAGAAATCAAATAATTAGTAGAAAAGTTGTAAAATAAAATTAAATATGCAATTATGCATACAATGCATACATGCATAAAAACATATCAGCAATAAAAATAGGTAGCAAGTAGGGCTGCCATGAGTTGAAAGGTAACAGATAAAAATATATTTTGAGGTTTTTTTTTCTTCTTTAAAAAGAGGTTGGTTGAATAGACTGAACCATGCAAGGTTGCATTAGTCTTTCAAGATAGTCCAGAAACTCGGGAATACTAGTGGTATTTTTATTGTAAGGCTGCATTAACAGAATATTAGTATGCCTTTTGCAACTTTTGAATGTATTATTTTTAAGGGTTGATGATATTACTATGATGATTTATTTAAAACTGTTCTTATTGTTTTCTTGTAAATGGTTCTGGGTTTCAGTCGGAGGAGGAAGATTGAAATTAAATTTGATATTTAAACAAAGTTGTCTCTGGAATATTTTTAATGGCAAAAAATAACAAAATCCAAGGTTCTGAATATTGCTGTGGGTTGCTTAAATAATTAGTGGTGAAAGGATCATATTTCTTGTCTTTCAGAAACACATACTCTTATTCACATAATCTATCACTAGTATTTCTCTTCTTTGTTTTCACACACTATTTTTTTTTCTTTCCACCTAGATGCCAACATTGAGTCGTTTTTTTTTACTTCCCTGGGTCCTTGACCTAACTAATTTTTAAAAAAATGTATTGTGAGCATGTGTACATGCACTTTTTAAGTGGAGCTCCCAAAAATGTTGAAGGTAGTGATGGCCTCAAAATGCTCTGAAAACCTCATACAGCATGTCCATGGCACGAGTGATTCACTCAAACGTCTTGATCAGCCAGTAATAGCACTAAAAATATTGTTATGTAGACATTATCAGTGAATATAACTTCATTGATGTATCAGCCATAGTGGACTTGTAAGGTTTTCAGTAGATGAGATTTCACATTCTAGTCCATATTTCAAGTATCCCCTCAAGTATGGAAATTATCAATTACCAGTCATTGCCTCTCAGCCCAATCTACTTCAAAAGGTTGATGCTGCAGGAAGAAAATGAATGAAGATCCCTGTATAAGCCACTTGACACTTCTAGAGGGTAGAAAGATATAAATCTAACAAATAATAATTACCCTCAACATAATGGAAAAGAAAATAATTAATATATAAGATTCAATTTCCCATACCTTTTTTTTCTCTTAGCACATTTTCATTTCTTTATAGGGAGTTTGACAGGCATTTCTGTAGAAGCCATAAAACTGGTTTAAGGTATTTGGACATAAGAATTAATGTAGGTGGACAGAATTCATTGCGCTGATCCATATTGTATAGTAAAAGCACAGCAATAAAACATTTTTCTATTAGGAATAAACAAATACAACAAATTTATATTTGTTGTTGGTTTTCTGTCATTTCCCATACAGAATCTCAAGCTGGTGTCGGATGGTTGCAGCAACTTGTTGAAGCAAATTCAAATTACCCAGCAGTTTGGGGTTCCTGTTGTTCTGGCTCTTAATGTCTTTAGGTAAAATAATTTACCTTTTCCACACCTAAGGGAAAAAAATGAGATTGTTTTTTATGTGAACTAGATGTTGAATATTCTATCTTTTTTTTTTTCTTCTGAAATCAAAGTTTTATTAATTAAATATTGCAAAAAGTTGGATGTGGATTGGAGATAGGCTGCCAGTGTTACCTTATTAAAATATAATTTCAGCATTAAAGAATTGAGGGGATGTCGATATGAAAGCCAGCAAATGGACCTAAGTAACAGATATGGCAATAGAAGTGATAAAGAAGAAGCAGCCAAAAGGATGTAGAAATTGAGAAGAACTAAGGCAAATTAGCAGCTTCCTGACTATTTGGGAGATATTCAGCCCTCACCATATTGCAGACGTTCTATGTTGGTTCAAGGTTTTGCCGATGAGAAATTTATTTACAAGTATATATAAAATTCAAAGTTCTAGCCATCGTTTGACCATTACAAAGTAGACACTGTAGAATAGAATTTTTGAAGTAAACCTGTTTTCAACTTCCTCTGCCTTCTTGAGACCAATGACATCCTCAGCATAATTCAGTTATACCAAAACTCAAATGGAGTGACATCATTAAGCAAGTACCATCATTACATTCTTGTATGCCAATGCCTGATTGAAGTAGATAAGGCATGGTATGGTGATATCATCATGCAAATGTTGTGACTTTAGTCTCTTGCCCTTGCCCTTTCTTTTCCCCTTTCCTTTGCAGACATCCACCCTGAAATTCTTACATTAATTTCAATCTAAATATGAGAAATGTATTGAAAATGCCATATGTTGATCATCAGTCCTTTCTTTTTTACATTCTTTATTATCTTAAATCTGTAATTTGTTTAA
The DNA here is from genome assembly GCA_032468115.1 of Grayia smithii. Taxonomy (NCBI): domain Eukaryota; kingdom Metazoa; phylum Chordata; class Lepidosauria; order Squamata; family Grayiidae; genus Grayia; species Grayia smithii. Next base: position 12,557 of record JANHFM010003577.1, read on the forward strand.
TGATACCCTATAGTTTGTATTAAAAGCCATTTCTGAAAAAGAGACAACCTATCTATCCAAATTACTTATTTGGAATTTCCCCATTTTGGGGTTTTAAAAATCTGAAAGCAGCCTTGAAGAGAATGAAGCAATTGGGACTGCATTCTTCTTCGCATTCTTCTTTTGTTTTTCCTGAAGCTGTTCATTGCTATTCATGAATGTTTATTAACTATTCAATTTGTAGAATTGTAGAATTATTTCAAGGTATGCATGCAGAATTTTGTTTTGTTTTTGCAAGTCTGTGAAGATACTGCTTCCAACCTTGTAGACTATGCAATTATCTTGTTCTGAGTTTTCTGCAAAAAAAATTAGACATGCTGAGCTTCTGCTTGGATTGCCTATACAAATTTTTAGATTCAGACTTGAGTAGTTGGTAGCTCTTTCATCCAGCCACCTGTTGAAAGCATCCAATCAAATACCAGTTTTACAGGTTCTTTTTGATTATACAGGTGTTGATAATCTTCTAAAGTACAGAATAGTTGTCCAAATGCTTAAGATGCCGAATCTTGCATTGAGACACATAACATCCTAATAATTATTAATAATATCCTAATTATTATTAGGATATAATAATAATAATTGGGATATTAATAATAATAATAATATACTAATATTAGTAACACAAAATGTATACAGAATATTCCTTTTTAAAAGCTGATGAAAATATTCTGAATTTATTCAATAATAATAATGGCAATAAAAGTGGAAATTCTAGTAATTCTATTTAAAGCTATATATACTTGAGGCAAGAAGTCCCACCCTGTAAGTAACAATTCAGATCTTAATTTGTGCCAGACATGAGAGATATCCAGTCCTGGGGATAGGTCTATGGGAAGAAAAGTTGAAATTGACCTGAAATGAATACATTTGTCTCATAAAGAAGTAACTACAGCAACCAGTCATATAGAGGATATGAGAACAGAGAACACCTGTATTCTTTCCTAATAAATTTGAATAGCGTTATAACCTCCAATTTTAAAGTGCTGAATTAACAACTTAATTAGGGAAATTGATTGATTGATGTCAGCCCAACAAATTAGACCAGATTAAAAAAAACAATACATTTTTTTTATGTCTTGGCGACCAAAACTGGATGCAGTATTCCAAGTGTGGACTTACCAAGGCAGTATAAAGTAGTATTAACACTTCACCTGATCTTGTTTCGATCCCTCTGTTTATGCAGCCTAGAACTGTGTTGGCTTTTTTGGCAGCTGCAGCACACTGCTGGCTCATATTTAAATGGTTGCCCATTAGGAGTCCAAGATCCCTCCCACAGTTACTACTATTGAGCTGTATACTATTAATTCTTAGTCAATTAGGAGGAACAGGAAAATTACTAGAAATTGGATCTTAGATTACGCAAAGAGTGAGGTGGAGGGTGAAGGAAAGGGGAAAAAAATATCAGCTCTTGACCTTTTCAGCAAACAGTGTCTTTTGCTATGATTAATTTGTAGGTATTGGTAGATATTTGAGCTCATCACGTGTGTATAAATTACTTTGCTCTTGCTGGGATTGCTTACCTGTCATGCATTAAAAATGACACAATGCAAGGTTTGTATGCATAAGTATCCAATGGCGTTTATTAATAGAATTAATCTTCCCAAATCCACTCTTGTCATCCATATTCCAGCCTAGAGAACGATTAAGTATATTGATAGTCCTCCATTAACAACACTTGATTTACCGACTGTTCAAAGTTACAACAGCACTGATAAAAGTGACTTATGACCATTTTTCATACTTATGATCATTGCAGCATCCACATGATCATGTGATTTACATTCAGATGCTTAACAACTGGCTCATATTTATGACGGTTGTAATGTCCCGGGGTCATTGGATCATCTTTTGCAACCTTCTGACAAGCAAAGTCAATGGGGAAGCCAGATTCACTTAACAACCATGTGACTAATTTAACAACTCCAGTGATTCACTTAACAAATGTGGCAAGAAAAGTCATAAAATGGGGCAAAACTCACTTAACACATTTCTCATTTAGCAACATAAATTCTGGGCTCAATTGTGGTCATAAGTCAAGGAGTACTTGTTTGTGACCAGGGCCCCTTTAAAGGGGCCATAGCATATGGAGCTAGTCAGGGGTGGGTTCTACTTACCTTTACTACCGGTTCTCTTCATGCACGCACTTTGTGCGTGATCAGCACGCTTTGCTCACGTGCCAAACGCACGCCCCATGCATGCACACTAACTTTTTTGAGGAAAAAAACTCTAAACAAGCGCTCTGCGCATGTGCAGAGCAGAAAACTGTAAGTACGGGCGCACGGGCGGGCCCAGCTCCTGGGCGTGGAGAACCGGTTCGGTGACGTCACACCGTCACCACTACCGGATCGCGCAAACTGGGAGCAACCCACCACTGGAGCTAGTCCAGAAAATGTTTCTTCTTAAGCAGAATAGCAGGCAAAAACAAGCTATAGGTATCTTGAGTTACATGCATAAAAATGAAGAAGGTACAACTGCTTGTCTATGTAGCTGGGTTTTGAAGTAGACAGGCCCACCTGGGCTAAGTAGAGTTTTCCTGCATGGTGAATGGTGCTGACAATAGAAAGGTCTATTTCCTCTAAAGCACATTGTCCTTCCTCCTCCTCCACCATTCTACAGGAGTCCATCTACGATATTACTCTAGGCCTGGGTGGAGGCTCCAAACCTGATGTTACATTGAACCCCCAATTTCCTTAAACCAACCCTGCCTGTGATTAATGAATACCATCGTAAATGAAATAATCCAAAACTCTTTTGTTGGCAGAACCGACTCGCCTGCTGAGATTAATTTAGTCTGTGAGATAGCCAAACAGTCTAGAGCTTTCGATGCAGTCCCTTGCCGGCACTGGTCAGAGGGGGGCAGAGGAGCTATGGAATTGGCTGAAGCTGTAAGGAAAGCGGCTAACCAACAGAGCAACTTCAGATATCTCTATGACCTGGAGGTAAGCAAGGTTGCCAGAGGCAACATGTGATGATGCCTGTAATCACTCAGTCATTATATCTAGCAGTACCTAATGTGTGTGTGTGTGTGTGAGAGAGAGAGTGAGTGAATGAGTGTGTGTGCACATGCCTTTGAATCAGGTTTATTCCTGGTGAGGGCCTTGACAAGTCCTGCAACTTTCTTGGCAAGCTTTTTCAGAAATGAACTGTTCTATTTTGAGTTGAGATCACTATTTTTGAAATTAAAACGCTACTATAATAGTTGAAACAGACCACTTCAACTGTAAAATAACTGTTTTGATCTCAAAATGTGGCATTTCAGATTGGTAACGGTTTGAATTAAAACATTTTCCACACCCTTTTTCAGTAAATATCTTCAATGTCCCTTTCCGCTCTTGCAGTATGTAACTCAAGTGTGTTTCTGTTTAGGACAATATTTTGGATAAGCGTAAGATCGTTACCTTCTCCTTCATCCAATTGCCAAAAGTCAAAAAGAAACTTTCATTTCTTTTCAAATCCTTCTTTGATAGCAGTAATGTCATTTTTAATATGAGACGTAATATAATAAAATATTATATAATCTTTGTTCAGAAGTTGCGTATGGGGGAGTTGCTCTCACAAGGAACAAAATGGGAGATACCCTGATTGAGGTTGTGCTTCAAAAAACCCTGCAAGATCCTACCAGAGAAGTGGAGACTTTTCCACCTGCTCTTTCTAATGCAGCTTCTCACATGCCTCCTCAAAAGTATAAATGTTTGGGTGCTAAAGATGCATTTAAATGGAGAATTGGCAAAAAAAGAAACAACCTCTCTGTTCACGCAGGACTAAAGTACCATCCTTCTTAATCCCAGCCAACAATTCTTTCTCTCATAGAGGTCTATGTATGTAAAACTTAAGCCTCCTCCATATGTTTTTAAATTTTGTTGCTGGTGTGATTTATAGTTGACACTCTTGTCAACTCCATGGAATTTTGTAACACAATCATCTTGTGCATTATTATTCTAAGATATATTTAAAAGTGTATATAGAACTCCCTCGTGTTACTTAGTATTCATTTTCCATGTGATAAGTTACTACTTAAAAAAGCTCATGTCACACTATTGGCTCCTGGTTCATATCGTTATCCATTCTATCATTGGGTTGCCTTCACAACTTCTGACATGGGTGAATCTAAGTATGACCACCCTTTCTGGAGAACTATAGCATTTTTATCTTTTTGCTGTACTTAGCAAAGTCCCATGAGATTGGCTACAAAGAAATGATTTAGTGTGAACCTTGACTTAGTTTAGGAGTTCTGTAAAACAGCATTCTTGAAAGAGGCTGCATATGTCTCTGAGTATCTAGATAGGAAATAAGGAGGTAGGGGATATTAAGACAAGGCTATATATTCTCACCTTATTTATTCAGTTTATATTCTGAAGATGATGGAAGCTGGATTGGAAGAAAATGAGTATGGTTTCAAAATTGGAGGAAGACACATCAATAATCTGTACTATGTTGATGATTGTGCTTCAATAGCTGAACATGCAAATGATTCAGAAATTCTAGTAATGAAAATCAAGCAGCATAGTGAAAAGCATAGGCTTAAATTTAAAACCATAGAAGACCAAAGTAATTACAATAAGTACAGCCTTAGAATTGACAATGAAAATATTGAAGGGATAAATAGCATGGAAAACAATAGTCAAAAATATGTGACTGATAACATTTGGAAGGGTAGTATTGAAAACTTTGAAAAGGATGTTCAGATACGAGGATGTGTCTATATCTACAAACCAGTGGTGGGTTGCTCCCAGTTCGGGCCGGTTCGCACGATCCGGTAGCAGTGACACTGTGATATCACCGAACCGGTTCTCCGTGACCAGGAGCTGGGCCCACCCACGCGCCTGTTCTTACCGTTCTCTATGTGGAGTGTGTGGAGCGCGCTGGTGCGCATGCGCAGAACACTTTTGAGGGTTTTTTTGCAAAAAAAGCTGCGCATGTGCAGGAGCGCCTGTTCAGCGTGTGCGCACCGAATGCATGCAAAGCGCACTCCGATCACGCATGAAGCATGTGCACTGTTAGAACCGGTAGTAAAGGTAAGTAGAACCACCCCTGCTACAAACATCAGATTTGTGCATGCAATAGTTTTTCTTCTGACCCTCTATGAAGAAAGCAAAAGTTGAATCAGATCAGAAAAAGTATTGATGTTTTTGAACCTTGGAGCAAGAACAGTATGGATAGTCAAGAAAAAAAGTAGATCAACAAATTATCCCAGGGTTCTCACTCAAGACACAAATATCCAAATTCAAACTATCCTATTTCAGATACATTATACAAAGTTTTAACTGTCTTAAGAAGTCCATAATGTTTTGGAAAGGTGAAAGGAAAACAAACATGAGAAGTTAATGGATTCAGTTACAGTGGAGATGGACACTATGTTGAAAGACATAAAGGACAGATATAGATTGTCCTGGAGAAAATGTATGTATGTGATTGCTAACAGTTGACATAAACCTGATGGCACTTAATCAAAATAGGAGATAACTAGAAGACATCTGTAAATCCATATTGACTTTCCAAGAAGACTTACAAGTAGGCTCAGCGAAGCCATCTTATCTCTTATATTACAACTGTCAGGCACTGAGCAAAGAGAGAACAAAATTCAAGGTGCTGACACATTTTCACACATTCTAGTGAGAGTGAAATTCTCTGAAGATGGGCTGCAGCATGAGTCCGAAAGCTCAGAAGACTAAACCTCTAGTCCTGGTGACCAACCCAGACTGGATCCTGCAACATTATCCTGGGACACGTATATTTGCCTTACTTACAAGTTTATAATTAAATCATTAGTACTTGTTAATTTCTCTCAATAATTTAGAATCAGGATTGCATTTAATTTTCTTTCTAAGTTTCCAAGTTCAGTAGTCTTTGGACAAATTAATTAAGTTGGCATTTAGCACTGAATTAATAATGCTTTAGTATTAAAATAATCTAGAAAAATTACCTGTATTTTTCAGAGAATAAGACGCACCAGAGTATAAGACGCACCTAGATTTTAGAGGTTGAAAAAGTATTCTGAACCAAATGGTGTAGTAAAATATTATTTAATAAAATACCAGTAGAGC
>JANHFM010003577.1:22511-32827 GCA_032468115.1 Grayia smithii
CCCGGGGGGGGGGGGGGGGGGTTGGCACAGCCTGTGAATCCGGGCTCCATTCTTTTCAAGCGCTCTCCTTTCCCCTTCCTGCAGCTCCATTCAGCCTTTCTTTTCAGAGCTCTCCATCCCCCCCTTCCTTTTTCCATCGCTTTTCACTCTGTTTCTCTCACCCCCACCCCCCTTTGAGGCTCCTTTCCCCCCTTTCATCCTTCCTCTATTCAGTTCCTTTACTGTGTGTGTGTGTGTGTGTGTGTGTATGCGCACACACTGCTTCTTTTTAAATAGCTTTTCTATTTTCAGAGAGCACATGGAACATGTAGGAAGAGAAATAATTTCAGCAAAAAAGGAACGTGAAAGTCTCTCTTGTTATTTTAGCAAAAGTTATTTTATACCAGGTCTTTGTAAGACAGTAAAGCTCTTTTTCTCTTGGAACTGTGATTGTCTCTCCACAAGCAGCACAAGTGTCCCCATATTAAAAGAAATATCCAGCTGCCACTCTGGTGCGTGTCCTGGTGGTGCAACCACCAGCGATTTCCTGTGGGTTCATCTGGAGCAGGGCTGTTCCTTGGCCTGCAAGTGGCCTTCTGCCTCTTTCTTTTGGGCCAGTCTGGGATCAGGTCTCACGTGTGTGCCAGGCCAGAGTGGGCACTGAATTAAAAGGCTGCTCTAGAAGAGACGCCTCACTCAGGTGGCAGCAGGACATCTCTCTCTGAAAAGGTGACAAAGGAATCTAGAGAGGTATTCCCAGGTAGGGCTGGTAGCCCACCAGGTAGCGGTCATTCTACCAAGCGAGAAGGAAGAAGCAGCCTGTTGGGGCCACTGGAAACATCCTGCTTAGTTTTTGATACTTGGGAAGATGGACGGCATTCTCCAGAATTATCCCAATTGTAGCTCGGCCTTTTGCATGGCCTCTAAGACACCCACATCCCACAGCAGGAGACCAGAGGCAGAGAGAGGCTCAGCAGAAGGTGGTCGACCACCTGAGCTGCTCATGGGAATCCTCTAACTAGTCGTTAGGCACAGGTGCTGAAGATGTGGCAGAGGCGCTAGGAAGCTTTTTTTTGATAAGCTCACAATAAGGGGGAATCAAGTGCACCAGCTCCTCCGTGAGGATAGAAAATGCTAAAAGATAAAAGGCAGAGGTATTTAACGCTTGCTTTGCTTCAGTGTCTTGATCACTCCAATAAGGAAGTATGCAGCCCAACGGGACAAAGAGGAGGGAAAAAACTTGAACTGATTGAAATCTGGGCAGGCAATAACAGTTTATTTTGAATGAGTTTAAATCTCCAAGGCTACATGGGGAGGTACTGAGGGATGACAGAGGACATTAACACTGGGCCCTGCCCAACGAAATGTAATTCGGGTGAGAAAAGCAAGGTTTTACACTTAGGCAAGAAAGATCAAATGCACAGGTCGAAAATACATGGCATCTGGCTCAACAGCAATAAATGTAAGAAGGGTTTAGGAATCCTAGCTGACCACCACTTACGGTAGGTATGAACCAGCAGTATGCTGTAGCTGCCAAAAAAGCCAATGCAATTATATTAATCCTTTGCATCAACAGAGGGAAAGAATCAAGTTCATATGAAGTGTTAGTACCACTTTATACTGCTTTGGTAAGACCATACTTGGAATATCGCATCCAGTTTGGTCACCAGAATATAAAGAAGATGTTGAGACTCTGTAAAGAGTGCAGAGAAAAACAACAAAAATGATTAGGGGGCCGGAGGCTAAAATATATTAAGAATGATTGCAGGAATTGGATATGGTTAATCTAACAAAAATAAGGACTAGAGGCGACATGATAGCAGTGTTCCAATATTTGAACACTGCCAGAAACAAGAGGGGGGATTCACCTCTTCTCCAAAGCACCAGAAGGCAGGACAAGAAGCAATGGATGGAAACTAATCAGGGAGAGATCCAACCTAGAACTAAGGAGACATTTCCTGACAGTGAGAACAATTGACCCATAAAATGGCTTCCTTCCAGAACTTCTGGGTGCTCCATCACTGGAGGCTTTTAAGGAGAGACCAGACAATCATAATCACATTTAACATAGAAAAGTACCTTATACAGTTCTTCACATAGGAAGGCAACACTAAATACCCAGATGTGAAATGAGGGCTCTCTGATTTGGCAATATGACTTGTAAAGAAGATAATGGAATTTATTATAACCCAAGCCTGAGTCAGCAATGTGATGTGGCTGCAAAAAAAGGCGAAGGCAATTTTATCCTTCAACAAAGGAAGCCAACTCCGAAAACCCCAGAGGCAAAAGTTCCACTTTATGCTGCTTTGCTCAGGACCCCCGCTTGAGGGATGTCTGTCAGCCAGCCAGCCAGCCGAGTCGGGTCCAGGAACCCGGGATGAAACCCTAGGGAGAGAGACGGATCAAGCTGAGCATGTGGAGCCTTGAAGAAAGAGAGCTGAGGAAGGACACATGGCAACCTTTTCCAGCCCTAACCCTTCCAAAATCCAGGAGACGGGAAGAACGAACCAAGCACATCCAGAAGAGGGATTCCGACTAAACGCTAGATAAACTTCCTGGCAGGAAAAGCCCTTAAAAAGCAGCACTGGTTTCCGGGCTGGGGGTGGGGGGGGCTTCCTTCCCTAGATGCATTCAGCTGGGTCCAGCCGGCCTTAGAGCGGTCACTTGGACTTCTGTCCTGAGCAAGTGGCTAAAGCCTAAGCTTTACCTAAGTTGTCGCCCTTCTACAATTCTTGCCAGAGAAAATGTTAAACCTTCATTTGAATCTGAATCTGAATCTGAAGGGCGATGGGGGAGGGGCCAATGCAGCATCTCCCTTCCTGTCCTCAGGGTATCAGCTGAGCCGCTTCAGAAAGCCTCTTTTGGAGAGTCCGGCCAAGCAGAGGAAAGGTCTGCTAGCCCAGATTGGGTGGGTGGGGGGCTGAGGGGCCCCTCTGAGCCCAAGTGTTAGGGACACAAACAGCCCTGAGAGAGGCAGGCAGCAGCAAGGGGGCTGAAGAAGATGGGAGGGGCTACACGGTTGCTCCTGTGCTTAGTCTGGGAAATCAAATTCCCCATAAATAAATGCAAATGCAGTATGGTGAAAGCAGACAAAGTTGAAAGACAGGCTTTGTTCAGGACTCATCCAACAGAACAGGAGACAATCTAATGTTTCCAGCTGCACAGCAGAAAAGCCAAAGCAAGAAAGAAACAAAAGTGAAACAGCTTTGTATTACAGACAGTCCAGCCCAATGGAACAAATGGGGAAAAAAATCCCTCACCTCTCCGGTAGGTCTGACCTAACTCAAATGGCAATTCAAAAACGTTTGGATATTTCTTGCCGATAACACCACATCGCTGACAATAAAGGAATTGTCATTTATGCTCACACTTTACAATATAAATCCTGCCGAGGAAGCTTACATCAGCACTGATGATGCTACCTAGTTTGATAATGTCTGCAAGGAACAACCAAGTTCAGAGAGCAGCAAGGACACCACCAAAGCGTCACCATTAAGTTAGAAACCAGAGACTGGGAAGATACAATGGAGTCCCCACCTCTGGGGTCATACAGAATATTCACTGCCGTGGGAAAAAGTGTATTTCCCCATCTCTTTCCTAGCCAGGTCCTTCCCCTCTTCCGCCTAGAGCTTGGCTCCTGGAGCTGTCTCCTCTTAGGGAGCCTCCTCTGCACCTGACCCGTTTTTCACTCGCTCCGTTGAACTGTGATACCCAGAATTGCAGACAGCTTCAAAAGGGACCTGACCAGGGCAGAGTGGGCCAATTACTAGGGGGAATGTGGACTTTAGGGTTCTCGCCTTTTCCTTGTGGTCGACACCCAGATTCTTCTGTGTTCTGCCACCAAGTAAGGTCTCCCCTCTGCTGGGATCACTTTGAATCTTCTTTCTCCTTTGCTTCTGCTTTTGAAAGGAGGCAGTAATGCCACTAGCAACACTGTCTCTTCATCCATTTTCAGGAGCAAGTCTACCTCTCTTCCACAAGACTCCTTCAGCTACTTGAAGTCAGCTATCGTACCTGCCCCAGTCTAGGGAGATACCCAGCATCCTCTTTATCCATCTTGGACACCACCTTCAGACCAGTGGTGGGTTGCCCCCAGTTCGGTCCGGTTCGCACAAGTAGGTAGCGGTGATGCTGTGACGTCACCGAACCGGTTTGCAGCGTCCCGGACCTGGGCCCACCCGCGTGGCTGAACTCACCTTTTAAAAAAAAAATTGCCGAAATTAGCTCTCTGCACATGCGCAGAGTGCTTTTTTGGCGATTTTTTCAAAAATAGATTTTCTGCGCATGCGCGGTAGCACGGTTTACGTGTGTGCGCGAGCGAAGCGAACACGTGCAAATTTTGCACGCGTGCATGCACGCACGTGCACGAAGAGAACCGGTAGTGAAGGTGGGTAGAACCCACCCCTGCTTCAGACATGCTTCAATTTCTCAGGGACAGAGAATTAGGTGCAGTACTTGTTTGCTTATTTATAAAATTTGGAGGCTGCCAACCATTCTGATTCTTGGCAACGTTAGAGGGGAATAAGGGCTTCTTTTGATACTGACATTCTACTCCTATTGAAGCAGCCAAGGATTTGACTGTTTTATACCTATATCACTTCATTGGGTCGCTTTTAGCTTCTTGCCCAAGTCCTTCTAACCCATGCTTCTATTCAGCATGCTGACCACAATATCATTTCCATGTCTTTGATTTTTCATCCAAAACGTATTTTTCTCTACTGAAATTCATCTTGCCATTTTCTATCCATTTCTCCAACTTTACAATCCTCCTGAACCAAACTGCCTCCAAGCCATCTAAAAACCTACTAACCAGCACAGGGCCTTGATTAGCTTGACCCAAAGGAGGGGCATCCATTCCTTGGCCACAGCTGCTCAACCACATCTGTACTGATCTAATGATTTATTTTATTTATTTTATTTTATTCAGATTTCTATGCCACCCTTCTCCCAAAGGACTCGGGGCGGCTCACAATAAAACAGTATAAAAACATATGCAAAATAGACAAGACATAACATACCAACATAACATAGAGTATTTAAAAATATTAGAAATATAAAAAAAAATAATTAAAAAGGGGCTATAGTAGAAATTAAAATCCAATTTAAATATATAAAAATTTAAGATTGGTTAGTCATGGCCTATTTGATGAAAAAGCCACGTTTTCAGGTCACAACAGAAGGAGCGAAGGTCTGGGGTGGTCCGAAGATCCACGGGTAGATCATTCCACAGGGTCGGCGCTCCCACAGAGAAAGCTCTCCCCCTGGGCTCCGCCAGCCAACATTTTCTGCAGAATAGCACCAGGGCTGAGCATCAGATCTGTGCAGGCCTGGGGAAGTTTGCATGTAATGTTAATTCCATAATATCATGTTTTATTTTATTTTATTAAATTTGATTTCTATGCCGCCCTTCTCCCGAAGGACTCGAGGCGGCTTACAATAACATAAATAGACAGGAAATATAGAAGACATAAATATGTCATCTGCAATTTGAACATACATTGTTGCATGTTCAAATTTATCTGAAACACTTTCATTGATAAAACAGGCTAGATTTAGCACGACAGTACACATAAATCAATAGTACAGTCTTTAAAGCCACATCAAGTTTCCTAAATTAAGGGATTTAAAAGTGGCTGTTGTAGAGACATGTAAATTTACATCAAAGAACACAAAAGATATAATCTGTAGAGGGTAGCTCTCAAAAATGGGGCAAGGTGAGAGATTTTGAAAATGGCATGCTATTTATTTAATTTTTCCATATATTATACAATAATTGCTTTCACTTATTTAATGAAGCAGTACAAAGAAAAAATTGGGAAAAAGCAATACAAGAAAAATCTTATATACACACACGTTTATCAAAAATGTATTTGTTTATATTTACACAACATAAAGGATATGTCACGATAATCATCCGTAGGTAACACACTGCTGTACACAATTCATTTATATGTCACAAGTAATTTTAGATTTACAATCCACTGAGTAATAAGGGCCATAAATTTGTCTTTCCAGCATTAAAATGAGAAGATCATAATTTTTCATGTTATAGTACACAGTTTTTAAAAACTATGGGCTTTGGAGTTTTGAATTGTACTGAATTGAATATTAAAATTTATCTCAAAGTCAGATTAATTTATGTAATCACTTAATAGCAGCACTTGAAAAGGACGCAAAACCCATAGTATAAGCCAAAGGTTCTACTGAAATTATTTGGCATATATAACTATCAACATGGTGAATTCCAGAGCATGTCTAAATAACTGACAAATCAAATTTTGCTTTTGTTTGTGTTTGCCTTCATTTTCATAATTACTGTGGACGTAAAATACTCTTAGAATGTTATAAAGTTGCAAAAAAATTTATCAGGCACATTCAGATTACAGCAAAAACATCAATTTCTTAATCCGTAGTTTGTAAACTATTGTGTTTATATAACTGCCAATAAACTTGGGTCACTGAAATCTATTTTCATGTTAGTTGGTGTCACATCACATTCATCTATAAATGGCCTGTTCACTATGTGTTTAATATACTGTGAAAACTCTAATGAAGTCCTCTTCACCCTGTCCTGGGAGATTCTGTAATTTAGTTAATATTTTGTGTAGAAAGGGAGTAAATACACATTATTTCCTTCTCACAGAAGCTTAACTGATTAATCTGCTTCCCTGCAATTTTTGAAACATTAGTGAGGCTTTGTTGCTGGGGCTCCCTTGTGCTTGGAAAAACCCACTGCAGGCATAATTGGAATAAATATTAGGATGCTTCAAATTTGAACAGAGCTCAAACAGCAACCCACGCACTTTTGTTCCGGACAAAAAAATGTTAAATATAATTGAGCAGTCTCAAAATAAATCCCTTAAGAAATATTTATTATGCTAACTAGAATTAATGTTAACAGTCTAGAACTTTATATAAAAAGTAATAGCTGTTGTCTCTGTAAACAAACATGAAGGAGGATTGGGAACTGTCCATATGTTCACATGGATCAAAATTAGAAGATTGGTTTTAACCAGAGCAGTCTGACTCCAATTATCAGGTCATATGTTGCAGTAGCATTTGGTTTTGAATGAATTAGTCCATGTTTCTGATATGCTGTAGCTTGTGATTTTTATTTAGCTGTTTAGAAATTAAGCTAAAACAAGTTACTTTTGTCTCATTGCAATTGTTAGAATGGGCGCAAAATATTTTGCATTTATTCCCATCTGAGGAACAGAAATATAAGAGAATTTTGGTTCTTTGATTATGTCACTATTGTTTTTCTACATACATGTAATCCTTGACGTACGACCACAACTGAGCCCCAAATTTTTGAGTTTTGTCCCATTCTACAGCCTTTTAATAACTGCCACAGTTATTAAGTGAATCACTGCAGTTAAGTTAGTAAAGTGGTTCTTCAGTGAATCTGGATCCTCTATTCACTTTGGTTGTCAGAAGTTCCAAAAAAGTGATCACATGACCCTGGGACACTGCAACCGTCATAAAAACACTACATGCCAGTTGCCAAGTGCTCGAATTTTGATCATGTGACCATCGGAATGCTGCAACAGTCATAAAGGTGAAAAATGATCATAAGTCACTTTTTTCATTGCCATTATAACTTTGAATGTTCAATATGGATAATTATGAGTCAAGAACAACCTGTAGTTTTCTGTATTGAAGTATGTATGTTACAAAGAAGCTTTGCTTTGAAATATGTGTAAATTATGGAAATGAAACAGATTTTCTTCAGTTTATTTATTTTTCTAGATAATTTCTAGATGATTGTAGAGCCCTGAAAGTTTCCATTTATACATTTATGTAGCTTTACTAGGTCTTGCTGTTACAGTTTCCAAGCCTGTTTTTATGTGTATAAGAACTAAAACTTGCTTATTGTCAAAGAAAAAAATTTTTAGGACACCAGATAATATGCCTAATATAATGCTTCTATGCAGACTTAAGCAATGTTTGTACTGTAATTCTATCTCAAAAATATTCTTCTGGAAGACTTATACAATTATTTTTAAAAGTCCCATCTGAACTGGAATTTGATATAACAAGCCACCAGTGAGTAGCTTTCTGCTTAAAATGTTAGTATGACCTTTTGAGACCGCTTGAAATTCAAAATGTCAATTCTGTTGTAGCATTGGCCTTTTGAATCTAATGCAGTAGTACCTGTTTATATGGATGGTTTTTAAATTTGAATATATTCAGGATAAATTATCCCACTATCAGGGAAGGAGAATACAGCCCCAAATGCAATACAATCTGAAAATATTTTCTTGTGTAACACACTTCAATGTTCAACTTTTGTGGTGCATTGTCTGTAAATCAAACTGAGTTCTGTATTCCATTATATATTTTTTTGGTCTATTCTTTTTTATCGGTATCTTTCTCTTTGAACTGCTTATAGAAATCTGGATAGCTTTTGGGAATCCCTTGAATTATCACAAGCCCCACAACCATGTTGCTAGTGCCTCACTGGAGGATTATTATTATCATTATGATTTTCATTATGATTATTATTTGAAAAGATCTACTTGCTCAATAGGTTTGTGCCATACATTTTTATATGTTATCTGGGAACAACCAGAGAAAAAGCAGAGTAGTTCTGGAAGTGAACTTTCATTGAGCCACACCATTGCAACTGTTTTAATTCTTTGGAAACTCTTTGAACAAAGTAAAAAGCAGTATCATCACAGAAAAGAGCTTTGGGGGGGTATTTTCAAAATAGAAGAGAAACTAATCATTTATATTACTTTTGTGCTGTTGGTCGCCCCAAGTTATTTGCTTAAGGTGGGTGGCCATATAAATGTTCTAAATAAATAGAATGGAGAATAATGGAGAGAAAAAAGCCTACATTAAACAGGACTACTGTATATTGGAATAAAAAAACATGATTTTTTTTTAAAAAGGAGACATTCAGTAGAGTAGAAGAACCCAGTACAATTTCAATCTCCATAATTTCTACCTCTAGTCTAGTCAATAGAAGACTTGGAAGACTATAGTATCCATCCATCAAAACTTTCTAGAAGTTTGATTGGCATTTCTGTGCAAACAGATTTTGAGGCTTAAAATATCATAGCACATGTACTGAAGCATCAGCCATGATACTAAGAGTTGTAGGCCAGGGGGACAAAGCTGCCCAATGAAAATACAATCATGAACATAGTGTTAATGGATAAAAAAAACAGAGAAGGGCCAAAACATTTTGTATTGTCACAGAGTGATAAATTTGTCTTGGATTTAATGTGAGGTCTAAGGTTACCTTCCTCCTCCCTTGTTTTTTTTTTAAATAAAGGAATGTGATAATAAGAATCTTTCCAGAACTAAAGGATGAGATTGAGCCTTAGCATTTGGTACCAAAGCAATGAATCACTGTATTGCCGTGACAATTTTTTGCTGTAGAGATGGCACAAAGCTAGAGCACCAAAAGCCCAGCACTACTCAATCAGTGCACTACTGATTCCTGTGGCAAAATGCCCTCCGCTCCAAGCATTTGTGATGGCTGCTTCTTAATCATAGAAGGAAATATTGTGGCGGTAGCTGTGATTAAGTGTGTGTGTGTGTGTGTGTGTGTGCACACGCACACACACTGAATGTGTTAATTCTGTTGTACAGATGGGGCAGGCAAGAATCTTTAGGTCATTCATTCTGTCCTTTTTAAAAAATATTTTCATTGCTCTCCCACATCTTTCCAGGATTCAGTGTGATTAGTAAAAAAATTAGCAGTGTAACTTTATACATGATTCCATTATAAAAAAGATAAGCTAACATTACCTCATACTTACTGAATTTCAGTTGTTGCAAGCCAATCTAGGCAGGAAAATCTAGGACTTAGACTGGGACAGGACTTTCTACAGAGGGAACGGGATGTGCAGAGCAGACACTTTTAAAATAAAGGATCAGCCTAGCCTTATGCTTCTTTATATACTCTGGTAATTGAACAGTATATTGATCATTTAGTATAGAACATATTTTTGACTGAAATAGCAAAGGGGGAGTGGGAAAGCTGAGAGCTGTTTCTGAGGTAATCCATTAGAGATTTTCTAGAGTAGTTTCAATAATAGAAGCTTATGTTCAGCTTGTGATAAATTTTCCAGGCCTGGTTTACTTCAAGACTTTTCCAAGGGCATCTATGTGCTTTAAAACTGCACATCTTCAGGTGTTGTATAGATATGTCCCATTGGGAGCTTAAGAAGAAGAATACAACGCAGGCCATCTGTACATCTTGTGTTGATCCCACAGTTGTACCTGCCAGATATGGGACTTGGACTTGTCTTTTTTTTTTAATCCCATTTATATCCTGCCCTTCTCCAGAGACTCAGGGCGGCTTACAATTAAGCACAAGCCAATGT
>JANHFM010003577.1:44716-56210 GCA_032468115.1 Grayia smithii
TTATTGGATTTAAGATGATAAGATTTAAAAGAAAATTTGAATGTTAAATGAGAAATTGTACATTTATGTTATGTTTACGAATATGGAAAAATAAAAAAACTTGTATATAAAAAAAGAACCTTTCCAGCACCGAGTGCCAAAACGGGAGCAAGCACACATGGAGGGGTGCCAGAAACTGGAAGAGCAGTTCCCTGGCGCGCATGCACGCTCCTTGAAGCTGAGCTTCCGGTTTCTGGCACGCGCATGTGTGTGCCAGTCACCTGGTCTTCCAGTTTCTGGTGCAGATGCACACGCAAAGACCATCTTTCTCCCAAAGACATGTGGGAGCACCTGAAACCGGAAGCTCAGCTTCCCAGCACACATATGCATGCCAGGGAGCTGTTCTTCTAGTTTCCGGTACTCCCGCACATGCAAAGATCAGCTGGCCTTTGCGCATGTGTGTGCTGGAGCTCAGAGAACAACGGCGATAGGTGGCATGCCCGGAGAGATGGCTCTGTGTGCCACTTCCGGCATGTGTGCCATAGGTTCACCATCACAGCTATAGCGTTTGCTTTTCTGTTATCCAGTGGTGAAATCCAATTTTTTTTACTACTGGTGCTGTGGGTATGGCTTGGTGGGCATGGCTTGGTGGGCGTGGCAGGGGAAGGATGCTGCAAAATCCCCATTCCATCCCCAATCCTGGGGGAAGGATATTGCAAAATCTCCATTCCCACCCCACTCTGGAGCCAACCAGAGGTGGTATTTGCTGGTTCTCCGAACTGCTCAAAATTTCCGCTACCGGTTCTCCAAACTGCTCAAAATTTCCACTACCGGTTCTCCAGAACCTTTCAGAACCTTTTGGATTTCACCCCTGCTATTATCTTACCGTTACCTGGTACCCTTGACTTATAAAAAAAACCTTCCTAAAATCTTTTCACTGAAATCTTTTTTTTTTTTAAAGAAAAATGCATTCCTTATTCCGAAGCATCGAAGAAAAAGTGCGTACCTCCTTGCCATCCTCATCAACAATGTCTCTGATGCTGATGGAATATATTCTCCCTGCTCACAACCCCAAAGGCCAGCTCCGATGCTGACCACTCAAACCAAGCAAGCAGATAAACAGATTTCGCATGACCTCATGCCAGCACGCATAACACACCCAACACGTTACAAAAGAGGAGCCGCGGAACTCTATCAATGCATCTGAAAGCCTAATCATAAAAAGCAACAATGGACAAACCCCGCTTCTCTCCGGGATGTGAGTAATTAGAGCTTCCTGTCTCCAGGCGCAAATGACAGATGTCAACCGGCAAGATTGCCACAAGGCACCACCCCAACAAACTTTGATTACCATTTCCTTCTGAGATCTTAAAAGCCACGTTCTATGAACTTTGCACCAAGCAGACTGAGAGAGCCTCTCTGCCAGGGAAGGAAGCCAGAAACCATCTGGGTCCAAGACAGAGGAGTGATCCTGGCCCAGGGATTTTTGGAAACTTACATTTAAAGTAGAGTTTCAACCAATTTCCCATTGGTGTATACCAGGGGTCTGCAACCTTAAACACTCAAAGAGCCATTTGCACCTGTTTCCCACAGAAAAGAAAACACCAGGAGCCACAAAACCCTTCCTGTGCCTGACTATTTCTTGAGCAGCCACAAACTAGCATATGTAGTTGAATTAAGCATTGTTTTCTTCTGAAACTTTTCTTTTCTTGGATTTATCCATGGTTGGCCTACCGGGGGTTGAAAAGCTCAATAAATTGTGTGTCCATGGGTGTTGCACATTGGCGGTTGTGACGCATATTTTGAGCGAAAGGGAGGGTGAAAGAGCCACATGTGACTCCAGAGCCACAGGTTGCTGACCCTTGGGTTTAGGACCTCATGTGTCTCCTGCCCTGCTTGATCTGCCTGCTCCATCCTGCTGCTTCTTTCCTAGTCAGGCCTGGCACGTTCCCTTCAGCAAACAAGACTCCGCTGCCTTGCCATACTTGCCATTGTCAGCTAAGGGAAGTTTGGGATGGCAGACTATAGGGTGGCCAAAAGGCAGAGATTGGGTGGGGAGATAGGCAGATCGGGGGAGTTGAAGCACATGCTGCAGTCTGGGCTGGTTCTCAAGTACTCAAATTTTGATCCCATGACCATGGGGCATTGCAAAGGCCATAACTTTGAGGAGCAGTCATAAATACCATTCATTCAGTCCTGTTGAATGTTGTTGTTGTTGTTGTTAATCGAGGACTGCCTATATAGAAACGTATTTAGAATTTATACCAAAAAAAAGTATGAAATCAGATACTTCACTTACATTCCATCTTTATTGGCTACAAAAATATTCACCCAACCTTTGAAATATCCAGGCTAAAATGATTTTCAGTTAATTATTCAGTATATTGCAGCAGTATGGTTCATGTCAAATTATTTCTGTAATCGATAAAAACCATTAATTTTGGAAATGCTTTTACGACTAAATGGGTCCTAAAAATAAAAAGAAATAAGCTGGTCATAACGGACTTCTGTCTGATGGAAGCTACATATACATAAAGTATAGTATTTATAAAGTTTCTGCTTTCAATCCACTGTAGTTAACTATTTACATTCCATGTGCATTCCTTTGCTTTATATCTCTTAGAACACAGAACTTTTTTATAAGTTTAGTCCTATGAGGTTTGGGATATTATAGCCTTTTATTTCCTTTCCCAGAAATTCTTTGCAATCGTTTAAGGGATTTGGCTTAGCAAAAGGAACTGGAGTAGAGCTGGGTTAGTTATTTTCTATGGGCCATGAAGAACATTGTGGTCTTCTACTTCACCCAATCTACCGTGTTTCCCCGAAAATAAGACCCTGTCTTATATTTTTTTGAACTTCGAAATAAGTGCTTGGCCTTATTTTCGGGGAGGTCTTATTATTTTGGAACGTGTGGAGGAAACCAGAGGAAATCGTGGGGACCGGCTGCGCATGCAGTTAAATATTTTCAGGGAAGGCTTATTTTCAGGGGGCGGGGCTTATTTTAGAGCATGCACTCAAAAGCCCGATTGGGCTTATTATCAGGGGATGTCTTATTTTAAGGGAAACAGGGGTATGTGTAGAGAGGTTTCCAGGTTACAATTGTTGAAGTATAACTCCTGGTTCTTTGATCCCTTAGATGACCACTATGCCTGGATTGCCGACAAGGCCTTGCTTCTATGATATTGACCTGGATCCTGATACAGAACAAGTAAAAGGGTTGTTTTGAAGGTTCAAGCTAAAACATAGCATCAGGTGAGTGGCTTACAGATATGCTACAAGTCCCTTTTTCGAGAATGTTCTGTATTTAGATTTTGCTTCAAAGTTCCTTGATAAAATAGGAAAAGGGCAAAATAAAAATATAGGCTGCATTTTCCAGATAATTACAGTGACTATTTTAGCAACAAATACACACTTTTCTCTTAAGTTTAATATAGTTTATTTTTAAAAGATTCTCAGGACCACTTAAAGTCAGTGGCAAAACAGCTGTTAGTTTTAACAACTTTGCATTGCATGTGAAGTGTTCGTTTGCAAAATTATTTCTACTTAATGGCTTGTCTGTGTTTGTCTTATTATAAACAAACACAAAAGTGATTATACATATAGGGTTATAAAGCAAAACTAATGTATTTATTTATGAGTCTGTGTGATATACTGAAAGATATATTCCATATTTTTGCTCAGGAGCAGGCTGTACAACTAAACCTGGCAGGTCCCACATCTTCCTGATGGGCCAGATAATATCAGATGCAGAACTATGGGGAGGGAAGTCCATCTCTGATATATTAGGAGGTGGTAAGAGGGAGCAATGGCTCTTCACCTGTTCCAATATTAAGCAAGTTCCAGATGTTAAATTTATCTCCCACAGTCCAGCAGAAGTGACAGGCCTCTCTGCTATGGCTACTGTTTATTAGAATGCATGTGACAGGTATCATTGTCGTCACCATGTTATGTATCTGCCCTTCAAGAAGAGTGTGTGATAATTAAGACATAACAAGGCTCAAGATATTCCAAAGGATACCTGCAAATGCAGCTTTGGACATTCTTAGCTGCATTCTCAGTGCTTTGTGATGAACAAAAACACTAAGTAGGTAAAGCAGAATTAAACTGTCAGGTGCTCTTGTTATGGGGATAGTTAGGAATATCAATCCTAACCTAACTTTGTCTTTCAGGGAAGATGCAGAGCAGCCAACAAACACATACACATTGTAAACAAACAAACAAACAAACAGAATAGAACTTTTCTGTTGCAACAATTGTATTGATCATAGAATCATATCATTGGAAAGGACTATGCAAGATCACAGACTGGAGAGTGTCCATGCTTGAATCTAAACTGAATTCTTCCTGGCAAATGGCCGTCCAACATCTGCATAATTACATTCAATGAAGGAGAGTCCACTAGTTTTCCAGATGACAGGTTTTACATTCAAACCGCCCTTTCTGCTGAATATGATTCTAATATTTAATCAGAAATTGCCTTCCTGCAATTTCAACCCATGTTTCCAAGTCATTCTTTGGAACAATAGAAAACAAATGTTGACTTTCTTCTGTGTGATATTCTCCCAGATATTTGAAGAGTATTATGAAATTATTGCAACCATCCTTCATTCCTTCTCTTCACAGAGCTTTAGCAATAGACTTTCATTACAAGTTGTACAGAAATATATGGGGAAAAATAACTGTGTGAAAGATGATGTGAAACTTTGTTACATACATACATGTATAAAACACACACACACATATCATCTCTCTTAACATTTCACAAGTCTCTAAAGCTGGCTGTGCCATTAGGCCTGAGGATCCCAGGGGACCAAGAAGATCTTACAAAGGCTTGCTTACTGCAATTAATATCCTCCTTTCTTTGTCCATGTGCTTTGTATACTTTTAATAATGACTGTTATATATTTGTTTTTTACTTAAATGCTGTACAGCACCAGAGTTCTTCTTTGGCAGGTGGGCAGCCATGCAAATTTGATGAATGGAATAAGGAATGAATAATTAAATCAGTATTATCCATATTTCCTGCAGCATTTGTAATAAAATGGTTCTAGCCATACTTTTACAATTATCCTTTGAATTTGATATTTGTTCAGTGTTTGTGACATTATTGCAGAATTGTACAAAATAAGAAAAAAATAATATATTTTTCTTAAACAAAACATAATATATATGTATCGTTATTTTTATTATAAGCCACCCTGAAATTTTAAAAATAAGCTGTATATGAATATGCCAATAAATATGTAAAAATTAATAGCTGGAACAGTTAAAAGTGTGTTTTGATTAATTGTAACATAATCATATTAACTCACAACATAATCTCATTATAGGAAAGTTAATTTCTGGCATCTTTTTTAGAAAATCAAAAGATTCAGTTATTTATACAATGAAAAAGTAAATCTTTAATGCTTTGTTTTTCCTTCTACTTTCCAGACTCTTGAGGGGGGAAAATGCAGTTTCTATACTTCCTGAACCAAGAAACAAGAACGAATCTGAAAGACACTTAAAACTTACCTTGGAAGAATAATGTGCTAGATTGAAGCAGGATGAATAAGTTCATCTCTAAAGAATTCTATATTGAAAAACCAAAGCCAGAACAACCCAAAAAACCTGAACTGTTTCATACAACCCATGCAATGAAATGTTTTGCAAGAACATGTTGTTGCTTACGCACTGTTTACTGTAGTAGATGTGGGGAATGAAAGAGGGATGTATGCATAGTGATGGAGTGGGGAGTAACCACTCTTAAGATATATTTGAACCAATAGGCAAAATGTTGAGATTAATGTCAATTAGGAAAGCAAAATTACAAAATGGTGCCTTTTGATATATTTCTTCCATTTCATAGCCACAATGCTGCTTTTTTTCATTCAGCCATGGAAATGTCATAAAAATTATGATGGAAATGTGGAGCTTTGGGCATTGCTACGTAAGCAGAAGTGAGAGGCAGTCAAGTTAGAGTTTCAAATGAGTTCAGTGCTCATAATCTCATGTCTCTCATCAGCACTGCTTTCTGTCAAATCAGTTTGGACTTCGTGCCTTGAGCTATTTTGTTTGACTCTTCTAGATATTCCAAAGGATAACAAGCATTTTTTTCATTTTACAGTCAATGGAAGTAAACAACAATTTATTGTGCAGCTTCCAACTTTAAAGAAATGTGCCATAGGTTCAGTCTGTCTCCTGGTAGACGTTTTTGCCCTTTTTTGGACAGAACTATCAACTGAGCGTTTGAGATCTGAGAATAAAGACACAGAACCACACACTGTTAAGTAAATTTAAGGAACACCAACATTAAATGAACTGCACTGCTCTAGATAATAGCGTAAGAAAAATTAAAATGAATTTCTTTATTGGAGAAATATTTTTTTTCCATGCCATTTGGGGGACTGATAATCAAAATTCTTTAAGCTGCACCCAGTGCTATAGAAGTAGATGCACTATGAAGCCTGGAATGACTGAGGCTCTCTGGAGAAAAAAAGTAATCAGTTCCCCTTCATTGTGTCTGTAATTGACAATATAGGTAGTCCTCAATTTATAGCAGTTCATTTAGTGACCGTTCAAAGTTACAATGGTACTGAAAAAAGGGACATATGACCATTTTTCACATGACCGTTGCAGCATCCCCATGGTCACATGATCAAAATTCGGACATGTGGCCACTGATTCGTATTTATGACGGTTGCAGGGTCCCGCAGTCATGGGATCACCTTTTGGAACCTTCTGACAAGCAATGCCAATGGGGACGCCAGATTCACTTAACTATATTACTAACTTAACAACTGCAGTGATTCACTGAACTGGGGCAAGAAAGGTCATAAATGGAGCGAAATTTACTTAACAAATGTCTCACTTAACAACCAAAATGTTGGGCTCAGTAGAGGTAAGTTGAGGACTACCTGTATTCTTTCTCTATTTTTGTCAACTGCTGGGGATTAGTACCGAAGAGAAGCAGAAGCCGCTGTCTTATGCTTAAAGCAAAGGTTATTGCTTCTAAGTTCACATGTCAGTTACATGCAAATAAAAGACATTTTAAACCAGAGGTGAGAAACCTCTGGCCAATGAAAAAGATATAGCCAATAAAATACCCAATTTTGGCTTACAGAGGGTCTGCTTCATGCCTGAAATCCACCTTAAATGTATTCACTGTCTTCTTTCCAAAAATGGAAGAAAGTATTTGTTCACTGAGAAAAGTCTACCTTTTTCCCCCCATATGCCCAGGAAGAGAAATAAACCAAAATTCAATTTGCTTCAGCAGATTCCTGCTGCATCATTAAATAAGGATTAGGCATTCAATGTCCTTTGTAAACGAGACAGAAACAACTGAACATTCATGTTTGTCATGGTGATTAAAGTTTATTTAAACAAACCAGGAATTTACTGCAAAGTAAATTAAATTCTGGTTTATTTCTCCTCTTTGAAGAATAGAGAGGAGGAAGTCAAAGATTTTATATGGGATCCTTTCTGTTCATGCATATAGTTTAAAATAAATGATTTAGCATTATGTTCACAGAAAATACTTCAGACTACAATATATTTTAACAGAGACTATTATTCCTCATTGCTGCTGATTATTATCTGAGAATACATCAAATTGCACTAGTTTTATTGTATATAGAAAACAAACTGCATTTCCTCCAGGAAGATACTTTTCTCTTTGGTTCAATCAGATGCTCTACAAGCCGGAGTAGGACTTTTAAACTCATTAAGTGCCTGAAAATAAATTTCTTTTAATCCTCAAAACTGTGTGACTGGCATTTCTGATTGCTGAAATACATCAATTTTGTCCTTAATAACTTCATCTGATTACAAAAGCATAACTCTTATAGAGCAGATCATATGCTTCATTTTCTTCATATTAAGCAGTACTAATTTTATTAGTGGGGCCCACTATATAAGAAAAACCTTATAAAATATGACTTTGTCTAGTGATAATCTATGACAGTGTTTCTCAACCTTGGAAACTTTTAAGAAATGTGGAGTTCAACTCTTAGAATTCCCCAACTAGTGCGCTGCCTGGAGAGTTCTGGAAGTTGAAGTCCTCACATCTTAAGCTTACCAAGGTTGAGGAAGATGGTCTATAACAGTGGTTCTCAACCTTCCTAATGCCGCGACCCTTTAATACAGTTCATGTTGCGGTGACCCCCAACCATAAAATTATTTTCGTTGCTACTTCATAACTGTAATTTTTCTACTCTACGTGTGTGACTGGTCCACATAAGTACATTATGGCACCAACCCCATCACATAGACCTGTATTTGTATGGAGTGTATGTGATGGAGTTGGTGCGATGATGTCATCGCACCAGATACTTGTATGTGGGCAGACCTGCATGTGGGCGGACCCGCCTGGAGATGGATAGAGGAGCGGTGTCTCAGTTCCTAAGACCATCGGAAATATGTGTTTTCAAATGGTCTTAGGCAACCCCTGTGAAAGGGTTGTTCAACCCCCTCAAAGGGGTCCCGACATACAGGTTGAGAACCACTGGTCTATAATGTAGTAATATGTAAACTATTAGGGAAATGAAAACAGATGTTAGGTAGAATGCAAATACCTCCTGAGCAATAAAATATTTTTTTTAAAACCCTAACATTTCACTTGCTGGTAGTTCTAACTCAAACAGGCATTAAATCTTCACCTATTCCTGCAGACAGGCAGTGATGGGAAGAAAAACAAAAATGGAGCTATACAAGCTACAGTTTGCGTGCTGTGAGTAAATTACTTCAGTTGTGTGGGGAGCACCAAAGCACTTCCAGGTTGAAAAGATTAGCCAGTTGACATCACAGTTGCATGGCCAGTTGGGGGTTCCTTTCATGTCTCCATTAAGCTGCCCACCAAAGTGGTATGCATTTATCTACTCACAGTTGCCCGCTTTCGAACTGCTGGGTCCACGAGTGACGAGCTATCGGTAAAGCTGCCATCTTAAATATACTTGCAAGAGAATGAGCACCACTAAACACAATGGGTATTTCTGAGCATATATCTTCAGTAAATTGGGCCAGTGAGGGCTACTACTACTCACTACTAAGAACCTGTAGACATGTTTAAGACTGAGCTGCATCTTTAACTTCAGCTGTTTTTGCTTATTAAATGACTACAATTAAACCATCCTGCATAATTAAAACATTTAATTTTTAGTAGGAGAATATTTGAAAATTAAATCATTATTTTTCATATAGTAGAGCCACAGTGACTGACTCGTTTAAAAGCCACTCTCAAGATTCCAGACTTTTATTAAGCTCATTTGTTTTATGGTATATACGTCTACCTCGCTGGTAAACAATGAAATAAATAAAAATAAAATAGTAACATAAATTTCATTACATTCAGTTAAAAAACTAAAGATTGAATTTTACAGGAGTAATGCTGGTAAATAAGGCTACTGGTTTAGAAGGATATGGTGACAAAACAAAGGCTGTGGGACAGTTGCCTAATTGCACAACATGAGTTTCTAGTCATTCTGTTTATCCAACAAATCAGCTAAACTGAAATATTTCTGAGACCACAGTCATAATAGCAACTCCCGGTTCTCTAATCCAAACTTTAGTATTTTTATATACACATTCAAATATGAGTGAGTTCATGAACATTTTAAAAAGGAGGGGAGTTTTGTGCGTAAAAGGTCAAATATTTATTCAAAAAGTAAACTTTTTTTCATTCAAAAGGTTTTAAGGACATTTGGAAGAAATTAACTTGAATAAGCTGTCATACAATGAAGAGCTTGGCAAAAGAAATTGACTTAGCAACCTGCGAGTTTGAAAGAAGGAAAGAGAGAAAGGATCACTTTCTGGATGAACACAATGTTCATCCCTTACATTGGTCTTAGCAAAAAAACTCCAACTATTATTTTCTACACGCCACATTATTTAATTCATAAGTGGAGTAGGAATATAGCTTTTCTCTGGATTTCCAACATTTCTTACAGCTTCTGTTGTTTCACAGACTGTGTTAAAAACTTAAACCTCCAAACTACAAAACTCAAACTTTTTGAATCAAAACAAGATTTTGGAAAATCACCTATTCTTGGGAATATCTTTTTGCTTGTTCCTAAAGGTGCTTTTTTCAAGAGGCAACTGGACTTTCTGGTTTTTCTTTGAAGACAATTCTTCAAAGAAAAAACAGAAAGACCAGTTGCCTCTTGAAAAAAGCACTTTTGGGACAACCATGACCTGGATGACTGAGAATTTCCATAGACATCTTCTTGCTTGTCTTTTAGCCTATAGGAATCATATCCCTAAGACACATTTGATTAAAATTTTTCTCACTAAAAAATCTGGAATCTAAAGTAATTCAATGAAACTAAGTGGTAGGAGATTCAGATCACTTATATAGATAGCTATAGAAGAGAAATGAGAAAAACGGAATATAAAATTACCAATAGCTATTTCTAATGAATATATTAATGATAATGTACTAATGAAAATAAGTACTTTTTGGAGGGGAGTCTTGTAACTTTGAATGGTAGCAAATGGTCGTAAATCGAAGACCACCTGTATGGAACGAAGCTAGATTGGAAAAAGATTAGTGTGATTTTAAAACTGGAGGGGGAAAATGTAAGTAATTTGAATTATCCTGATATAGTCTTGAAAATGCAAGGGATGGCAAACTCTAGTAATGAAAGTCTAGGGGCATAGCGGGGGGGGGGGAAATGGGACCAAAATTAAATATAAAGAAGACCACAATAATGAAGCTGCTACAGCAACCAGTCTTAGAACTGACAACGAAGATACTGAAGAGCTAGATACCTTCTGCCTTTTAGGATGAACAGTCAATTAAAGAAACAGTCAAGAAATATTTAGATGCTTGGATGAGTCCAACATGTGGCCTATAAAGATCAGAATGGTTCAGGCAATGATTTTTCCCTATGGTACTCTGGAAGCAAAAGTTGAATTTTAAAGAATTAGGATAAAAAATAGTATTGATGCTTTTGAACATTAATGTTGGAGAAAACTCGTGACAACACCACAGACAATCAAGAAAACAACAACAACAAAAATTATCTGGCACCCTTCCCCAACTCAACTGAAATACCATCTGTTTTAGGATATAGATGAAGTACTTTTCCAAGAGCGTTCAAAAATAACGCAAACAGAAGAGGTGATCCATGCAGAGAATTTCTGCACCCGTGAACTACATGGATAGTTTGAGAAGTGGCTAAAGCTTCCATTCCAGGAACTAGCATTGAAATTCCTCCCTGAACCCCTACTACAGCAACAATTGCTGGATGTTTTCTTGCCTGCATGTGATACTTGGTGGGAGGAGAAATGCAGGTAGTGAAATCTACCAATCCTTGCCCTTTAATTCCCGATGTCTAAATGGCACCAGTTCCTTACCTCATCACTGAGGTAAGAGAGGCCTTGACCATCAGGTCAGTGCAGGGGTGAAATCTAGCAGGTTCTGGAGAACCGGTAGCGGAAATTTTGAGCAGTTTGGAGAACCAGTAGTGGAAATTTTGAATAGTTCAGAGAGCCAGCAAATACCAACTCTGGCTGGCCCCAGAGTGGGGTGGGAATGGAG
>JANHFM010003577.1:88540-100013 GCA_032468115.1 Grayia smithii
AAATGCAGAGGCAATAATTTGAGTTGAATTTGACCTTCTCTCTAAATACTGCTAATTAGGGTTAAAGGAATTTGCTTGTAAGCTTCACAGATTCACTTTTTGTGAGGCTCTGTGAGAGAAAGGAAGAGGGAGGGAGGGAGGGAGGGAGGGGGAGAGAAAGAGAATCAGATGCCATGATCACCCTTAGAGGATCCCATCTATTTATCCTAGTGCTTCAGGGAAGCGCATGGTCTTTATGGCTTTATGGATCAAATCAAAAGATGCCTTTAAGTCAATAAAGGCAACATAAAACTCACTCTGAGAGCAGGAGATTTACTTCTCTGCTAAACACTGGAGTATCAAATATTGATCAAGTGTTATCTTTTCAGAGTCTGTGTTGTTACTCTGCCAAAATACTACCTGCAACATTCAGTTTACTAATTTGCTGAAAAGATGCCCGGTATACAAAGACTCAACAGGATTACTGAGCAATAATATGCTAGGGTTTTTTTCTTCTTCCCCTTTTTAAAGTAATGGGATAGAAATGGAAATGCTCCAGACTGCTGAAATAGGAAATAAGCAATCTAGACATGTAAAAATATTGCATTTTTAGTGCCCAACATTCAATTATTGCTTTAACAACTTAGGTTTCTCCAATAGTTTTGACATTCTCTAACTGTAAGGTGAATTTGGAGGTCTAAAAGGAATATACTAAAGTCTGATACGTAGATAGTTTAGACTAAAGCTCCATATAAAGGGATAGCACTTGGTCGCTAAATGGAGCACAGAAATAATCAACTCAACCTCAGCAAAAACAGTAAAATGTGCATCAGCAGAATGTTTGGAAAACAGAAGTTGCAAACTGTCAGAAAGCAGAATATTTATTTTCTTTTACTACACCAGCAAGATTTCACTATTTATTTATTGATTGATTGATTGATTTAGTCATATTTATATGCTGCCCTTCTCCCGAAGGACTCGGGGCGGCTTACAAAAAACATTTAAAATATTACAAATAAATATGACAATAAAAATAGAATTAAAATTTAGTTTAAAAGCAAATTAAAACATGAAGTTAAAAAACCGATCACATCAGCAGATTTGTTTAAAAAGCCACTAACTATCATTCTGGGCTTTCAGCTTTTAGTAAGGTCTAACATGATTTCTTATTCTTAGTAGAAGTGGCTGAGATCATTAATCCTTTAAAATAAGAGATGCTTGGGATTAAAATTGGGCAAAATTTGCAACTGATCTTTAAGGTATTTGGCCTTTCCCCTAAAATATAATTTTTAGCAATGTCCTTATCCTTTCAAAATAATATTTTGAAAAGCCCCTGATAGAATAAAAGGAATTAGAGCTGAGTTTGAATTGTTTATTTGATTGGTATTTATGGACCTTAAGTATTCATTTCTTGCCTGCTAGCATATATGAGTTCCACTCAAATTTAAAAGAATTGCTAAAATGGCTCTTAGCCCTCTCTCAGCAATTGTGTTCTCTTATCTTTGAAATATATTTGAATAGCCTTTCAGTATATCAGGCAATGTCAAAATAAGTCTAGTGCAAATTTGCTTTTGTGCACTCAACAAAGCCACCACATTATCACACATAGCAATAATAGTGAGTTAACCAATATTGAGGGAGCTCACTCCGTAAAAGCTTTTCTGCTGATTTTTTTTTTAATGAACTCTATCCTCCAGGCTGTGCAAAGTTTGGCTACATAAAATATGTCGGAGGAAGCATTGCTGCAAATATCATATTTCTGCAGAATTATTAGGAAATCCTTTTTAAAGAAGTAAAGCTCTTTTCAACGAAAATGGAAATCACTTAAAGATGAATAATCAGAGAATGGCTTTGGCCAGTCATTTTACAATATGGCTTGCAATATGGCTTCATTCTCAGCATATCTTACATAGGTGTAGATAAACTATTCCTCTCCATGTTGTTAAGACTCTATAAGCCCATCATCCCTCATCATTGGCCAGACTTGCATTGATGACAATTGGAGTTCAATAAACTTAGAAGGCTTATTGCTCGTTCCTAAATGAGTTAAGATTTTTGAACAAAACCTTCCTAGTGAAGTTAAGAGGGCAGGGGCAGAGGAAAATAAGCAAAGAACTGAATTATTTTCCTGTTTCCATTGGGATATTGTTGAATATGCAAGTAGGAGTGAGTCTTACATCAGCTTTCACTCATTGTTTTCCTGCCAGTGGGAAAATGAACAAGCGTCAGTGGCTAACAGGCTGGACAGCTCCCGGTAAAAGGAGCTGCAGCCTCGGGCAGTTCTCAGTTCATACTTATTTTGTTGTTGTTCCCTGTTGCCTGCAATAAACAATTGTTTTACTTCACTACGATCGTCCTTCCTCTCTTTTCGTGTCCAGACTTAACACTGGTGATGAAGGTGGGATACTGAGAGAGATCAAAAGACAGATCAACCTCGTGGCATCCATGACCATCTTCACAGAACCTCAGGATTGCATCGGCCATTACACGATGACCACACATGCTCCACCAGTGCATTTCGACCCCACCATCGAAGAATGGTCTTCATACATGTGCAGATTTTGGATGTTCATGGAATGCAACAATCTACAAGCTTTGTTGGATCCCAAGAAAAGCACCCTTT
The DNA here is from genome assembly GCA_032468115.1 of Grayia smithii. Lineage (NCBI taxonomy): Eukaryota > Metazoa > Chordata > Lepidosauria > Squamata > Grayiidae > Grayia > Grayia smithii. Next base: position 91,143 of record JANHFM010003577.1, read on the forward strand.
TCTTGAGCTACTGCGGACCACAAATCTACAAGATGGCAAAGTCTCTGTCAGCACCCACAGATGTTGAAACCATCAAATGGTGAACACTGCAGGACATCCTCAAGAACCATTACATACCATCAGCCTCCCCACTAGCCTGCTGACATGGGTTTTACCGCCGAGACCAACAGGTAAGTGAGACATAAAAATGATTTCACTGCGAGTTTGCAAGAGCTCACAGCGGAATGTGAATTTATAAATCTGGAGGAAATGATATGTGATAGACCTGTCCTGGGACTGAGGGACCTTAACTTACAAAAAAGATTGCTGGCCAGGAGAAAGATCCCCTTCAAAGAAGCCCAAGCGGCCGAAACATCGGATAAATCCGCTGCCTCCATTCAGAAGGCAAGCAGCATCCATTCCTTGAGGGGGGAAATGCTGGGCTATCAAGAGGCTACAGATGGGGGTGAGAGTTTTGAAGAGGATGAGAATATCCACTGAATAAGTTTGGAATGGAAGGCTAGCATGGCAGAAGCAGGGCAAAGATTCCAGAACTATGTCGGGGGAACCATCCCAGGGTGGCTTGTAGATTCAAAGAAACTATTTGCCACCGATGTGATTGCAAGGGACACATAGCCGAAGCCTGCCAAGCCATCCAACCAGTGCCAACAGAGGCAAAACACAGTGCAGCCGCCACCATGTGGCCAACAATTGGGATTCTGGAAGGCGCCAGTTTCAAAATACAAACGGCATGAAGATAGGCCAGCTGAAGCATGAGAAATATATTAGACAATAGTAGGACACTCCAGTACATATAAGTCCAGAAAATTTCACATCACTGTGAAAATAGAGGAAACCCCATGCAATATGGAGGAGGACACGGGTTCCTATATGTCCATTGTGTCCTGGACTACGATCAAGAAAGCAATCCCAGGAATCACCAGGCAGAAATTAAAACCACAAAAAACACTTCTGAAGGACTACCAAGGGAAACGCATACCAGTGATCAGGCACCTAGGAATTGTGAGGATGAAAGCATTGGCTAGGAGCTATGTGTGGTGGCCGGGGATGGATAGAGAGATAGAGGCTTGGATCACCGCATGTAAGCCATGCCAGGAAACCAGGCCGGCACCACCCATCACGCCCACACAAGAATGGGACACACCCAGGGCACCCTGGTCCCGATTACGCATAGACCTCCTAGGGCAGGTGCAAAGGAAAACATTCCTCATAGTACTAGACACCGGCGGGAAAATGAACAAGTGTCAGTGGCTGACAGGCTGAACAGCTCCCAGTAAAAGGACCTGCAGCCTTGAGCAGTTCTCAGTTCATAGTTATTTTGTTGTTGTTCCCTGTTGCCTGCAATAAATGATTGTTTTACTTCACTACGATCATCCTGCCTCTCTTTTCGTGTCCAGACTTAACAGATATATTTTGTCACATTTCATATATTGCTGTCTGAAGCGGAACTAAATGTGATAAGCCAAACATATTTTACTAACATTTATCCCAAACATATATACAACCTATTACTACATGACTAGAGCAGAGACCAATTTTTACCTTATGGTCTCTTACTTCATGTAATCTCTCCCCCCAAAAAAGGCAGACATCAGAGCCAGAAAAGAAAATTGCATTAAGCTTAAGTCTCTGGAACATATTACGAAGTTATGTTTCATAACATCACCTTTATTTTGAGGTAACTCTCACTGTAGCGCAATATTAAGAAAAAGAGAGAGAAAAATGGACCAGACAGATATAGCTCTATTCCAGAGCCTACAAAACAACAGATTGGAAGGAAGTATCTTTGTATACTTACACAATGAGTTACATTGAGAAATTCAATGTAATAGTTACACTATATTGTACACTATATTTCTGACTGTTTCTATATCAAATGAAGACTATGACCACAAAGCAATCTATAAAGCCCATGATTATTTAAGTATTTTAAGTTCAACATTATATTGTACATTATATTTCTGATAGTTTCTACATCAAATGAAGGCTCTAACTACTGAATTACTAGTAACTGATTTGAGCCATGTCATAAAATGGATTTTGGACTTGGTTAATTGTACTGAAAGGGAAAAGCATATATATGTTGAAAATGTGTAGTAAATAAGATCTTAAATTTCTTTAAAAACCCTTCAACATGCCTACATTTTCTATATAATGACTTGATCTCCATTACATAATAAATTCATCAAATTGAAAGTCCTACAGTCCACATTCTTAATAAAAGCTGAGACTTTCTCCAGGATCATAATGCTTCAGCTGATCCCAAATAAAAATAAAGAATGCAACACAAATTTCAATGGAAAAAAAATAGGAATGTATGCTCTATAATACTTGATAACTTATTAAAAATACTTAACTGAGGTACATCACTATTTTTTATTTTGGTATGCTTTCTTTTCAAAATACAGATGTACTATTTTAAATACAGCTGTTATAGAGAATTCTACTTCAGGGATATGAAATGCAGAGAAAATGTAATGTTTATATTTTCCAAGACTTTCAAAAAAACCTACCTGAAATTAATATTTCAAATGTATATTAGAAAGACAGATGTGTTTTTGATATCATATTTCTGAGAATGCCTTAGATTGTTCAGGGAAAAAATTGCCAAATTTTAATTGCCAAAGAGCATACATGAATGTCTGTGTGCAGAGTCTATTCAGGTAGTCCTTGACCTATGACCATAATAAAGCCATAAGATATAGGAAGAAAAATCCAGTCCGGTTCCAAGCCAGGAGAAAGTCGCTGGACATAAAATGGAGGCTGACTGGCTGCAAGAAAAGAAGGTTTATTTGATGTCCAGAAACTTAAGTGACAACAGCAATGTTTCTGGGGTGGCTGACCCCTTGACTGGGTGAAGAGATGGAATTTATAGGGTTCTGATTGAGATGCTCCAGTGGGTTGTGCAATGTAGTGAGCCTTTTGCCTTTTGTTATTCTAATGGTGGTGGGTTAATCGTATTATGTCCTAGAGGTCATGCTCTGTCCTTAGAATTGTGCTGTTCTGCAAGCAGATTACTATTCTTGCGAGCCTCTGGTGGATAAGATCCATTTTCTAAGAAAGCTTCACAAACGAAACCTCCTTAAAACCAGAACCCCCTACAGTCTTGCGAAAATAAAACTTTCAACTTTGAAAGCGGGTTGTAAATAGCTGGGTGTGTGTGTGTTCTGTTATAACTTTGAATGCTCACTAAGTCAAGGGATACCTATATAGTCTACAGTGCTCCAGTGTATCTCATTAAAGTACACGTGTCTTTTTCTAGTATTCTGTGTCTTCTTTAATTAGAGGTTCTTTGTACTTTTATATGGCTTCACAATATTTCTTCCCAATCAAATCCAAAGTACTGCACACCTAGTTATTCCTATTTATTTCTTCATATATTTTGGAGTTGTGCAACAGGATAAATCAAAATCTTTTTTCATTTGCAGCCACTGCTCTGAGAAAATAGATGTTTCAGGAAAATTGCAATTTGGGAGAACTTCAGAAAGGAATTATAAATTTCAACAATTACCAGAGACTCCCGTTCAAAGAGGTTCGTGGGTTGCTGCTGTGCTGTTGTCCTTGATAGAAAGGAAAGAAAAGCTAATGGGCAATGTATTACTGCTCTGCACAGTCTGATTAGCAGGCCTGTTTGTTCAGATGATGTAATGCCTTCAACACGGGATGTCATTGTTTAATTAAGATGCAATTTGATATCCTCCCATGGAACAGCTTTGTTGAATTTCTGCCTTACTGTAAGTTTGACTTAAGGAATTAAAAAAGTATCTGACATTTAGCTAAGTTTAGTCATCCTGAAGCCACAGAAACTCTCAAACTGAAGGTTTCTGAAGTATTTTTCTTTAAATTGAACTGATAGTTTATATTAAGTGCTAGATTGGCACTGCTTATAGTCATCTTTAGATAATTCTGTTCCTTGTTAGGCAGTGACACCCATGTTGCCTACACCAAGAAATAAGCAGAAAAAATTGAGCCAAGTAGAAAAGGCTTTCCACATTAGGTAGAAGGCTCACATCCACAACAGGACTTTAAAGATGTTTTCCCATTTAAATTATTTCAGGCAAATTAAGTTATTCAGCTGTAGTGGAATAGGTCATGGATAGGTCATGGACTTGCCATATCAAAAATTTATTTAAACTGAAAAAAGATGCTTCAAAATTGTAAAGTAATTGGTTACAGATAAGACAAGATATAAAGCTTTCTTGTACTGTAGCTCTCACTTCTAATAAACATTTAAAATAAACTTTTTTCAAGTGCTTTCAGCCAGCAGGGCAGAGAATTGAGGGTGCTAGTCAGTCAAATAAGTTGATAGAGAAAGGTTGGACAGATGTATTGTGCCTTTGAGTCATTGTGCAGTCTTTGCAATAGTCTGGATTAATTCCTGCAGCATGCTTGGTAAGATTTCAGAAGTGGTTTGCTATTGCCTCCTTCCCAGGGATGAGAGAGAGTGACTGGCCCAAGGTCATCCAGCTGGATTTGTGCTAAGATTCTTAGTTTCCTAGTTTCTAGTCTGGTGCTTTAACACCATCCTGGGAGTCATGTAAGAAATAAGATTTAATAAAAGCATTTGGTTGCTGTAAGAAGGGCAATGTTTTCTTTAAGTCAGTCTTGACTTCTACTGATTTATGGCAACAAGTGACTTGCATTTCCTTTTTAGTGTCTTTTTTCCCTTCCCACCCTAGTCTATAGGCTTGAAATCATATATTTGCTTGCATTAGGAATATTAGTACCTTGTCCATGCAATTCCTTCAACTTTCTAGTGAATATATTTACATTAATCCTTTGTAATACACATATTCTCACTTGGAATACCCGAAAGTCTTTAATCTGATGCTTGATATAGCTTGATTTGGCAATAGAAATTTCAGCAAATATCAAACAGGTTAAATACTACAGTAGGTCTTCGGTTTGCTGATAGATTAATTGAACCAAATTACAGCAGATTAACAACACTACATGTGCTTCCTAATTGCATCTCTTTTATGTTCCTCTCTTGTTCACTATGTTTTCTCTCTATTGCCAGTTTTCATTTCTTATCTCATCCCTGTCCTTTGCTATTCTTTTCACAGTGCTTTTTCTTGCTTGAAGTTATTGTCTGCTAGAGCTGGCTGTTCTCTGTATCTCTGCAACCTGATAAGGATGCAGATGTCAGCTGTATCCTATTAAAGGTTTCTTTTCTCCTTTGAGATAACACTGAATAAAAGACTCACCAAGCCATGCTGATCTAGGATATGGAAAAGAACTGGGATCCATTGGATGGTTTTCTTTTTTTGTGTGTTTTGCCTTCAAGTCATATTGACTCTTGGTGACTGCCTGAAAGAGTCCCTATAGTTTTCTTCAAAAGTGATTTGCCCTTGCCTGGTTCCTAAGGCTGGGAGAGAATGACTAGCCCAAAGTCATCCAGCTGGCTTTAAGTCTAAGGAAGAACTAAAACTCAGAATTTCTTGGTTTCTATCTTGATGCCTTTAACCATTACATCAAACTAGCTCTCTGGTCCATAGTTAACTTCTCAAAATTACTTTCCACATCCTAGTTACTAGCCTATCAGGTCTAACTGCAATTTCTATTAATTAGGGCTGCTAGTGCTGGTCAGAGAGCATAAAAAAGTTTGCCTCATTAGGACTACCAGACATGGTTGTAAAAAAGGGGAAGATTGTTAGCAAAGGGATGTAGAAAAATTGTAGCTTCCATTTTTACTGCCCTCTCCAAAATTGGGAATTTTGCATTTTACATATGATAAATCTTATTAATATGCACCTTAAAGAGGTGACTATCAGTGCACATTTTGTCATGACCCTATTACCATTATAGGAACTGTACCAACAATCCAGTTTGTTCATATTTAAAAAAAAAGAATTTTGTTTTCAAGTCCATCAAATTTTCTCTATTAATTCTTTCATTTATAATATTTATATCTGTCTCCTAAATTCAAGTAAAGTTGCAGTAATATTTAAAAAAATACACAGAAATAGAAGACAGGACATTATACACAAATAATTCACCTAGAATAATTAAATTCATATAAAGACATTTTATTTGTATTATAATTTCTCCAAAGGCCTCCTGTTCTTTTTATAATGGCTACCATTCTATGGCTCTGACTTTCTTCTTGCTGGTATTTTAACACTAAGTTTGTTTTGACTGTCTGTTAGCAAATTTCAAGTCCTGGAGTATTTTTCTTTTCTGGATTTTGGCAAATCAGCTAACTTTTCTGTATTTGTATTACATCAGAAATATTTACATAGGGAACTTCATATTAAAGCTGGTATGCTGCATTTTTGTTCTTCATTCTGTTGGCTAATTGTACCTGTTGAGTACCTAATAAAAATATGTGGTATAGCAAAGTTATTTGCCATGTGTACCTATTGGGTATGGACCCTGAGATGATACATCTTTTGATTGCAACACTACTCTTAGGTCTGCTTTCCAAGCTGGTGGTATGAACAAGCTGTATAAAATTAGACAGAAAACAAAAACAATGATAGAGATCATGAGAATATCACACGGTCTTCTATCTTATGCTTACAATTAATGTTATTTTGGTCAAAGCTTTTCAATCTGCAGCACATATTAAAACATGAAAATAAAATGATTATAAAAAGAACATTATCTGGTTTTATACAACTTTAGGACAAAGGTTTTGGTTTCATTCAGATGGCTTTAGAACTAAATCTCTGACATAAACATCAAGAAAATAAGACCAGTTTGGTATCTTTTTCAGTTGTAAAATCAGGTCCTCTTTTAAACCTGCTAATATTTTCAAATCCAAATAAAGTAATTTAGGAGGTATTAGTTCCGTAAAATGACATATAGGTGACATCTAATTTCTGATAAATTGTGATAATTGTATAAGGGAATCTCAAAGAAGTGTTAGAAACGTAAACCAATATGGAGGCACATTTTATCATCTTTTGTGGATATCTAAGAAAGCTAAGAAATATTGGAGTCAGATAACTATGTTGGTTCAGAAAATTTTGAAGAGGGTTGTAACATTAAAACCTGAAGTTATTCTTTTAGCGATGGCAGATAAACAGATGGAGAAAAGTGGGACTTTGTTTTTGTATATGACATTGCTGGTAAGGTTACTTTATGCCCAAAAATGGAAAAAAGAAGATATACCCACAATGGAAAAATGGATTTTGAAATTATGGAGCTAAATTGAGATGGTGAAATTGACTGCTTTGCTTAGAGATATTTGACTAAATTTTTTGCAACTTGGAAACCATTGTTGGATTTTTTACAAGACAAAAATAAAAATTAACTTTTGACTTGGGATTTAAAGATTACACTGAATTTGATATATTGTAGCTTTTTAAATATAAGGATAATTGCATTTCATAATTTAATATGTGTTAAATAAAAGAATATTTTATGAATAATTGGTTTTTACTATGTTGATTATTAGTATTTTAAGATGTTTTATAGATTGATGCTATTTGTTTAAATTTAAAGAGAAGTGGCTTTCTCTGTACTAAAAGAAAGTTGTAAAAGGAAACCAGGCCACCAAGAACCACAGTGACTGGACACCATCAAAGCTGACAACCAACCAGAGCATAGAAAAACTCAAAGAAGTAGTGCAAGAGACAACTGGTCCATAGAATCGCCAAGAGTTGGGCATGACTGAATGGGTAGCATCATCATCAAAAGAAAGTTGGAGGATATTTTTGTTATACATTTCTGGTCAAAATCGGACCGAAAAATGGCCTGATTTTTGGTCTGATTTTCGGGCCATTTTCAGGCTGATTTTTAGGCTGATGGGCCGATTTGCTGGTTCTCCGAACCGTGCAGAATCAGAACAACCAGTTTGGGCGAACTGGCATGATTTCTGGCCATTTTCAGGCCATTTTTGGGCCATTTTCAGGCCTTTTTTCGGGCCAATTTTGGTGGGGCCAGCCAGTGGTCCAATTTGCCGGTTCTCTGAACTACACAGAATCAGAAGAACCAGTTCAGGCAAATCAGTCCAAACCAGCAGCAGCCCACCTCTGCCTTCGCGATATAAAGAAAAATGCAGCTATCAGCTCAACAAAAGATGTATATCCTGTCTAGACTAATCAAAAATACTTTTGCTCTTTAAAATGTTTAATGAAAGAAGGTAGGGTATCATCTGCTTATTTAAAGGATTAAAACATACTGCTATTATCTGTTTTCAATTTTGCTGTTTAATGCTGCTGCCTAGGCACAAATGTCTCCAAGAACTTTTACTTGCAAAGATGAACAACCCTATTGAAAACTGAGCAATGCCCAATTTGACTCAAGGCAGTGAGTCAAATAATAATTACAGTCCAGATGAGACTGGCAATTGAATTCAGAGATAAGTAAGCTGAACTGATAAATTCCGATATGATCCGTCAACATATATTATGCTGCGGCTAATGTTTTATCCTTATATGCTGTACCCTGAAGTCAATTTACTCACTTGCATTAGGGTTTTTTTTTTGTAAGAGATCAATCTCCTCAGTAGAAATATTCCAATGATGGGTGTTCAAATATCTTGCCACTTTCAATGGACAGAGACCCCTGACAAAATGAGAGTTGGACAGAATTTAGAGTGTCCTGGATTGTGAGTCCATTGCATTATTCCTCTCTCCGCTTGAAACTTTCTAAATGAAGGTAGTCAGAGACTTGTTTCCAACCTCAGCTGGAGAAAAGCCTATAATAAAACTTCATTTCAATAGACTAATTTGAGAAGTTGGGTCAGTTGTTCATGAAAGTCTGTTGAATTGCAGAGTACATTATTATGTAAGCAATATTATGTATTATAAATTATGTCTACTATATACTAGGGGTGGGTTCTACTTACCTTTACTACCGGTTCTCTTCATGCATGCGCTTTGCATGCGTGCTCCACATGTGCGCACTTACTACTCTCCTGGC
>JANHFM010003577.1:102832-116758 GCA_032468115.1 Grayia smithii
ATATATATATATATATATATATATATATATACATATATACATACATACATACATACATACATACATACATACATACAAAAAAAAACCTTACTACATTTTTCTTAAAAGAGATTATTTCTTGCATTGTGGTACTTTTCCAGAATATAGATTTTTTAAAAAAAGAGTAATAGTATGTTTTTGTCCCAACGTTTTAGGTTCTTTAAAAGAATTTTAAAAAACACTTGTGTTGAACTATAGATGAAATTCTCCAAACTTGCTCTTTCCCTAATCTAATGTGTGGGTGTTTTCAAAAGCTTAAGAACTGCTAGTGACTTTGTTTTTCTGACCTTGTGCCTTAGGTTTTAACTCCCAACAATTTTTCCATAGTTAGTGCTTCAATGCATACTGTTGACAGAAGTTTAAAAAGTGTTTCTCTGTGGGAATTTGTATTATTTTTTCTTAATGAAACGGAACAAAGTATTTAATAAGTTGAAATTAAGTTTTCTAATGTCATTTTACAAAGCAAGCCAGCAGGGAAAGAAAAAATAGAAATAAATGCTTTCTGTGGCTGGCGGTGAAAGAGATGATTTAGTTGCAAAAATGTAACAACTGAAATGATTAAATGTATCAGAAGTATATGCCCCAAATGATAAAACAACATTGGCTTGAAGCTTGGGAAAGGAGGAAAAAACCTGCTGAGGTCAAACCAGCCCCTTCAAATACTGTGTGAAAAGTATAAAATTATTTACTGTGTTTCAATTTCCCTTGAATTTTAATTCCAGGAAGTATCTGAAGTTTGTATCAATGTGGATTCATGATGTCAAGACAAACAAACAAAAAAAAAACCCTAATCAGTTAGCTCATCCTCCATGAGAAAAGGAATTGGTCATAATTTTAAGTTGAAAATTAAATTATTTTAGGCAACAATTCTTCATACAAACACACAAACACACATGTGCATGTGTTTGTGTGCATTCAAATGTAGTTAATTAGATAAAAGTGTAAATTTTACACCTCAGCAATATCAGAAAAATGGCTAACTTTCAAGTTTGAAGGTTTAAGGAGCCATTCCATCATGGACTCCCATTATCCTTGGAATACATTCCCTCAGACAAAACAAACATGTTCATGCCAAATCTAGGTATCTAGTCTTCCAAATAGGGCATGTGTGTCAGAGACTTTCTCTATATCAAACCTAAAGATTGGGTTTGAGTTTTCAGAGGGGAAATTCTTGCTTATCTGCCTAATTTTCTACCCGACCACCCACTTCACTTACTTCAAATCCTGAAAAGTAAGAGTAAAAGTCCATCTTCTTCAGACAATTTGATTTGGATGTACAACATGCAGATAATCCTTGACTTACAACCACAACTGAGCCCAAGATTTATGTTGTTAAGTGAGACATTTGTTAAGTGAGTTTTGCCCCATTTTACAACCATTCTTGCGACAGTTGTTAAGTGATTCTGGTTTTCCCATTGACCTTGCTTGCCAGGTCACAAAAGGCAATCATGACCCCAGGACAATGCAACACTCATAGAGTCAGTTGCCAAACATCCAAATTTTGATCATGTGACAATGGGGATGTTGCCAAGGTCATAAGTGTGAAAAATGGTCATAGGTTGCTTGTTTCAGTGCCTTTGTAACTTTGAATGGTCACTAAACTTTCAGGGACACTATTTGCTTCATCTCTAGTCTGTATGATTCCCAGTAAGAAACAGGTTGCCTTGTGTGTCTCAATTTGCATCCTCCTTACTTGGTCTAGTGAACTTGGTGAGAATCATCTATAAAGCTTACCCTGCCTGGAATATGATAGAAAGTTAAGAAAGAGGAATAAACACCTAATAATGATAGTAAGTTATATAAATTTCCTGGCAAACAGAATGTCATATCATCAGCAAGTTCATCCATGAAACTTAATCCTAAAAAACTTATTAAAAGGTGTGGTAGATATTTTTTGAACTTTCTTGACTATCAAACCAAACATAATGTTTCTTAGTATTTTCTGCTTGGATGTAGTATGGAAGTGTGTAATAAGGATACATAAGAAACTGATATTAGAAGTGCTCAGTACACCTATTTACAGTATTTCAACTTTAAATACACAGGATCACGTAAGTGCTAATTATTACAGAACATTCTGTTGTAGAATAATTTATCACTTTGGTTTTCCATGTAGAATCACTAAAATATGTCAGTGTATCATTTTGTAAATCATATTCCAACTTTGTCATATTGGAATAATGTTTGTTAACATTATGCAAGATGTGGAATGGCCATGCCACTTTCCATAGATAATTTTAACTTCTAGAAAACTGTAAAAGGATACTGTTTAATGAAATTGGACAGTGGATTAGAGAATTATATGAACAAATATGCAGCTTTTATGTCTTCTGTGTTTTAATTCAGTTACATTCGGTTCTGGCAAGGATGCTTTCAAAATCAGTTCATAATAGAATCCTGCACAATTTAATTTTAACATTCCATCTGGAATCAGGATTTCCCATAATTCATTGTGACTTAACCTGTTTAGCACAGTAAGACATTTAGCTTTTGAGGAATGGGGCACATACTGATTGCTACTTAATGTTCAGTGTTTAATTCAGAATCATAAGTAATGCAGTTTTACGTAAAATAAGTATTGAATTAAAAATAATTTATTCCTGGGTAAGTGTATGAAGAATTGCAGTCTCATACATTAATCCCCATATCTGACCATAATATAAAAGTATATTGCTTTCCACAGAATCATAATAGCAAATTAATAATTAATGCTGGTGTAACTACTCAGCCTTTCAATGTCATATTTTTGCTCAATCAGTTGCAATGGAACAAAGTAATGTAGCACTTACCTTTAGTCTGCATATATCATCTTTAAACAAAAATAGTTCCTATTAAGGGTATTGCATTTGACTTGAGCAGATTCCAAGGAATTTAGGATTTGAAAGAGTGTGTGACATACCTTAAAAATAAATATAGGTCCAACCAGCACTGCTCTAAATTGGAATCAAAACAGATCTAAACTTCTACTCTGTTTCTAAACTTCTACTCTGGAAGATTATGTGTTATTAACTGTGATTGTGACAAGACAATCACAGAAGGGGATACCTTCATTAAATGAGATGGTGGAGAAGAGAGGGAAGAAGAGGATTAGATTCAGTGACCAATAGGTTTTCCTCTTACCACTCAATCTAGAATGCAGAGATCTTTGAAAATAGATAATTAATTTTACCTTTCAGCCCATCTTTCCCCCATTTTTCATCATTGAAATAAGATATCTGTCAGGTTCCTATTAATGCACCCATCACAAATCGAACTCGGAGGCATTCTGTTTTTTTAAAGAACAAATTTATTTAGACATGTCATCTGGGCAAGAACTGGTGGAAAGCCAGTATTAAAGGTTCCTGTACTTTCCACCCCACTTTAAGTAAGAGTTTCTCATTTTCCCAAAACAATATGTCACACTGTCCAGTCAGGATAATAGCCAGTTGCTTGGCGACTTCTCTCTTCCTCCTCTGGCCAGCCAGCAGTTGGACTGTACCTGACTCATTATGTTGTTTTGGCTGAAGACTCCATTCACCTCTGTTCTCCCCCTTCAGCTCCAAACTCTGTCAACCTGAATTCATGTGAGAATAACCCATGATAGAAACAACCCCACAGCCCGGTCAGATTCAGGCTTGACAATATCTTCCAAAACAGGGTGTCAAACTCGTGATGACACATTGTCATCAGGTGATGTATTGTAAACTTTTCCCCCTTCACTAAACCAGGGGTGGGTGTGGCCAGCACATGATGCATCTGGCCTGCAGGCCACATGTTTGACACCCCTGTTCTAAAAGCTTCTAAATAAGCTATTTAGCTCAGATGTTTTTCCCTGTTTTTAGTCACATACATTTTTGTTACCTATAACCCATCTATTATCACTTCTTATCAACCAATCGACTCATCCTTTATGGCACACATAATTCCTCTTAGCCCTTCAAGGTAGTCCAGACAAGAAGTACAACAATGAATATTAGCTCTGTCTTTAAGATTACATTAACAGAATCTTACAAGACTGAAAGCATTTTCCTCTCCACTTCTTTTACTGTCCAGAAATCCAGGGAGGATCCCTTCTGGAAAAATGTCCCATACTTTCTTTCCTTCTGTCTTTTATCTTTTAGTTGTCTAGGTGTCTTTTATCTTTTAGTTGTCTAGGTGTCTTTTATCTTTTAGTTGTCTAGGTGCAGCTTTTCCTCCTGATGCTCAAGGTCATTCCCATATACCATTGCATCTCTATAGTGATCCAATTTTTCTGTAAATGTTGGGCTAAAAGTTTGAGGAATTTAAATTCCACTTAGATCAGAGATCTTCAAACTTGGTAGCTTTAAGACTTGTGGAGTCTTAGCTGGCTGGAGAATACTGGGAGTTGGAGTCCACAAGTCTTAAAGCTGTCAAGTTTGAAGATCTTTGACTTAGATAATTTATTTATTTTATTTATTCCAACTTATATGCCACCCTTCTCCGAAGACTCAGGGCGGCTTACAATTTCTAAGCACAAATCAATGAAGGAAGACCTATTTTTAGCTTGCTTGTCATCCAAGGAATGAGTCAGAATGATCTCCCCCTGTGTGATCTGGTTGGAGGAAACTATTTAGAGAGCCAGAAATTCAGTCCCTGGAAGTAGGTGAAGTTTTGGTATATCCGTAGTTCCTCTGCAGTATGCTTGATATGATAGGATTGAATTATATGTACAGTTTACATTCCAAAGGTTCGCCCTGGGTGTTAGGATAGTTAAGCTTGTTTAAAGAATAAAACCACTCGTATTACAAATGAGAAATCTGCTTTGTTAATGTAAAAATTTATCAGTTGAATTAATTAAGAGAAATAACCCTGAAACAAAGAGAAGAAATGAGAATATGCTAGAACGCTATTCCCATTGTGGCATCATAAAACTCCATCTAGATTTGTATGGATCTCAGAAATGCATTCATGTGCTCCTTGATTGTACTTAGCTAGTCTAGTATGCAAGGCTTCTTTTACTTGCAGAATAAAGAAGACAAGAGTCAAGTTGCAAAAAAAAAGGTGCTAAATGGTATAAAGGTCTTGCCACCAGGTTAATGGAGCAAATTGACTGGTAAACTCTAGGCTGCATTTTTCACAAATAGGATAAAGATGACGTATAGTCTGCAATATATATGAAAAGTTCTTCATCACATACACTAACAATCAAGTCAATGTAAACAACAGAGTAAGAGGCTACTTTCATCACTTGACTTTCCAAAGGTCCCTCAAAACCTTATTGTGCTATCCCAGGACCAGAGGACCAGAGACTACATTATTACTAACATCTCTTTGCCAAATATTTCTTCTGTTTTAAAGTTTTTTTAATTTTTAATAATAGTAACAATAATTATAATATTGATTGTTTTAGTATCAGTGATTTTTACTTTTGTTGTATGCTATTCAGTATGCTGTCAGGTGGGCGACTACATAAATTTCATAAATAATCAGTGCACTTCATTTATGAAAAAAAAAGTAACTTAGTTATAGGACAAACTTTGGAAAAACTGAAGCAAAAAAAAAGTTCATTTTTTTAAAATGAAGACAAGAACTAAATGGTTTTCAGAATAAGCCATCCTGTCAGGGATCAATAGAAGACAAAGCCCTAGGCAATAAGAATATTAAGTAATGGCTGAATGCAGTTTCAAGCTCAAACTCCAGAAAAAAGAAAGTAATTTCAGTGAATATCAACAAATGGAGGAAAAGTACAAGAAAAGGAAAATGAGAGCTGTTTTTGAGATCAGAAATCAGAGGAAAAGTAATGGCTAACTAGGACAGGGGTCAGCAAAGTGCGGCTCTAGAGCCACATGCAGCTCTTTGGGCCCTGTCCTGCGGCTCCCTGTCAGATGATCCCACCACTGGATGGCCCCTCCTCTCCCATGTGATGAGGGAGGGAGGGAGGAAGAGAGAGGCAGAAAGAGGGAGAAAGATGAGAGGAAGAAAGAGAGAGGGAGGGGGGAGAGAGAGGGAGAAAGAGAGAGACCTGTTTCAAAAAAAATACCTGGAGCCACAAAACCTGGGTAGGCAAGACTGGGGGGTGTCATGTGACTGGGTGGGAGTGAGTGATGTCAAGTTGGCCACGCCCACCCAGGTTTTGTAGCTCCTGGTGTTTTGTTTTCTGTGGGAAACAGGCCCAAGTGGCTCTTTGAGTGTTTAAGATTGCAGACCCCTGAACTAGGATAACTCAAGAATAACTGTATAGAACATTTAATGGAGACAAATGAAATTTAAAAATATGGAAAATTTGTATTGAAATACTTTATGAATGGGATTACAGAATGTCAGAAACATTTGTAGGGAGAAAACATACTCAGCAACTCATTCTTAGAAAGTGAGTTATGAGAGACAATAAACCAGCTTGTTAGACTCAGTTGAAATATTCAACAGATAGTTTAAAGCTGCAGAAAAAGAAGTTGAAATGCTTACTGTATTATGTCAATAAATATGGAACAAGACAAGTGTGGTCTGCAGATTGGGGGTGCTGGCGATGGGGAAGAAAGAAGATTGGATTCATGTATGGAAAGCAAAATATTAAATAAACGTGGGCTTCAGAAAGGGCAGAGGAATATGATAGAGAAAATAAAACAAATATTAAAACCATACAGAGTAAGATCATCTAAGGATGATGACTTTTTCTTCCTTAATTACAGAAAGGTCTTTGATGGTTTAGATCATGTCCAGAATGTGAAACATACTAATGCTATTACAACAGATGATAAGCTACTATAATTTAATTTGAAGAAGCAGAGTGTTCAGGGTTGGAAAGAGAAAAAGATGCATCTTATCCTCAAATCATTTTTAATTTGTACACCAAATGTATTCAGAATGAATGGGTTGGAAGCTATAAGAACTAGAATTAAAACTGGATATCAGAACAATGTGATATACAGTATATAGAGGACATCTTTTGTTAGGTGAAAGCTCATAAGGAAAGTAAAAATGGAAAGTTTAAAAATTCTTCAAATTTTAATACAAAGATGATAAAAGAATCAACAGCATGTTTAGTGAACTCTTGCTTAACAATCAAGAAATTAAGTTGGTAGATTTGTTTTTAAGCTCAAGAATAGATGCAGGTGAACAGTGCACTATAGGATTAATCCTAGCTAGAGAATAAAACAATGATGGATTTAGACTGGATTATAAGAATATTTCTATGATAAATATCAGAATAATTGAAGTAGTAGATTTTCCATTGGTGTACGTTTTAATAGGTGTAAAAACTGGACATTGAGAATAAGTAAAAGAAAGGATACCTTCAAAATAAAGATTGAGAGATGGTGAATAAGAGTACCACAGACTGTAAGAAGAGCCAGTCTGTCCTAGATGAAGAATTATGCTTAGTGAGGTTCAAGAGGATTGAAGAAGGGGATGAGAACAGATGATGGATGAGATCAGCGATCTCTAAAAATGTCTGTGGAAGAAATGTGGACATTCGGGATCAAGACTATTTATCCATGGAACAAAAAGGAGCCCAGTCCAACTCCAAAATATCTTACTATCTTGTTATCTCCCACTGAAAAGCGTTCAAAAGGTAATATTGCAGACATTTTTGGCCTTTCTATCACTTCCAAGAAATAGTCTGCCTACGACACAGAAGACTCCTTTTCAAAGATGCATAGGAATGCAGTCTTTAATAATACCAACAATGCGTCTTTCATCGAAACCCAGCAATACCAGTGGATTTTAATTTAAACATGAATGTTTTAGTATCTTTTAATGCATTTCAGAAGGTAATAATTCTGTATAAATTGATGTAAGTACAGTACTGGACCAATCCAAGACTCTGATATCCTTCTCTAAATTTGCAAAGAATTATCTGTTGTCAGCTATTTTTGGACATTTGTGAAACTGCAACTGATAAATAGTCTTCCAGGGATGAGGAAGAATGCTGGGAATGTTTAAGTGCTTTCAAAAATAGGTCATGGTTTAAAAAAGCTCCACAAAATGAATAAAAGTTGCAAGAAAATAAATTTCTTAGCAAAATGGGCAAAATCCTTTTTCCTAATCAAGCCCTGGTAATTGAAATGTCATCAGTTTGATAATTTTGCTCTTAAGTAAAAAAAAAAAAATATCGGAGAGAATCCAAAGAACTGTTAGTGCACTTCATGGAAGCTTTTCCTTTCTTTCTCTCTGGCAATAGAAATTATCCCTTGCAGCTGTTCCTTATTCAGAGACAAATAATAATTTGGGGAGAGATCCATGGGAAATATGAGAAAGGACAATCCTTCCCCTTACACAATGTTTGCAATTTCATCCCAGGTGATGCCTTTATTCTCTCAGATAAAATTGAAAGTTATATGTACATTAATCTGCTTAACATTCTATCTTTGTGACCTATTCCAATTCATTTTTTATTAAGAGCAAAGTCCTCCTGAATTCAATAGGTTTTGTTTCTTTGTCCATGGGCATAGTTGTTCAGCTTTAGCTTAATGATCAGAATATATTTGATCAGAGAAAATGGGGTTTGCTCACTAAGGTATGGCTGAAAAGATGCATGAGAATAAGGAAAGAAGCCTGCCTTAAAATTATCTGAACAAAATTGTATAAATTTGTCTCTAAATTTTAACTATTAACATTTCAAAATCTGGCAGTGTGATTGTTAGATTTACTTAAAAATGTATTTTAAAAAAAATACATTAACCTTTTATTTGTGCCAATGCGTAGTAATATATGGAACCTAAACAGTTTGTCAGCTCCTACTTCATTATTTCATTACTCAGTGGGCCTCTGCAGGGCTACATATTCCCTGCAAAAACCAGCGAAATTTATAGGAAGAATACCAAAAAAAATGTAAGTTTGAACATTTAATTGTCACCTAAGAATCTGGTGACTGAAAATGACAGGGAAAGATGACAAAGGATAGAAATGGAGGGCAATTAAGTTGTAATAACTTTGATTGTTGATCAAGAAACGGGTGATAATGAGATGGGTTTGTGCTGGCCTTTTCAAAATAGCTATCAACTGCTTTAAATCAGATGTAAATCCACCAGTTACTGTGCATTGGTCGCTGTGGCCAGCTGAGAAGTAAAAGTTAATTATTTTTTGCTTTAATAATATGTTACAAACTTGTTTTTCCCCAATTTACAATGCTAACTTATTTGTGTCTATAAGTAGAGAGGAAAGATGCTATTAACAGGAAAGTCTTATATTTTTACCAATATTTTTGAAACAATTTCTCATTCACCTTATGTAAAGACTGCAGAATTTCAAATTGAGTAGTATTTTCCATATTCTTTGAGTCATTCTCTCTTTAGTCCTCCCTCTTATCCTTTTGAAATTCAATGTAAAACAAAGTTAATTTCCATAATCCAGTATCACTTTGGTGCTTAATTAGAGTATTTTACTGCTAAAGAATGTATTATATTGTCTTCAGTGAGTGAATCCCTTGATTGTGATTTGTTCTGACACTTCATATTATATTATGACCACAGTAGTAGTTGCCTTTCTTTCCAGTTCTCCTTAATTGGAAATGGATACACAAGGGAATATTATGTCTTCACCCAGCTTTGAATAATCACACTACGTACTAAATTCTCAGGGGAAAAACTATTAATGTTGGCTTGAAACTCAGCAGTGATTTCATGTCATACAAATGATACTGCCTAATAATTATAATCTTGTCTTTTTCATATGGATTTTAGTTCTGGGAAAGATGAATTCTGGTTATGTTCTAATTGTAAATGCCAAAAGAATACTTGGAAAAATACTGACATTTAAAAAAAAATAAAGCATCCAGTTTTAAGGTTAGATACTGGACCTTAAAAACTTAATGCTCAACTGGTCCAAACATTAAATTTAGTTTAGTAAAACATTTAACAAATGCTTAATATATGAAAAGCTTTTTGACGTTAAAAAAAAAGAAGAAAATTATCCGCCCTTGTTATAGTGTAAATCAAATTTATTTGGAAGATAACTTTTTTCTCATTAAATGAACTATAATTGACCTTAAGGCAGAAATGATCAAATAGTACAAGTAGCTGCCTAAAAGCCTCTTTTTCAGATATTGAATAAATCATGCTTATAGGCATGGAGCATTAAATATATGGACAGCTATTGAAATTGTATGTGAAAATTTGTCAGTTGTCATATTCTATATAGCCTTGTTGTTTTGCTTACAATACATAAATGCATAGAATTTGTGCTCTGGTACTATGCTAGAATAAAACCACAGGTGGACAGAGTTGCAGGAAAAACGAGAGTACATGGAGAAGTACATTGTTATAGCATATTAAGGCATATGGAAAAAAATTAGAATAACCTTAGGAAAACATTTTTTTCAAAAAAAATCCTTTCTGCCTGTTGGAAGAAATATCCATCTGGTGCAGTTCCAAGCTGGGAAAATGATACTGGAAACATGGAGGTTGATTGGAAAGAGGGTTTAATGATGAACAGAACCACCAAGCATGTGTGATTCTGGGTAGCTGACCACAGGGAGTTGGGGCTTTTATACCTTCTCTTGGGCTTGGTACTTGAGCTTCCTGTTCCTGTGCAAGGACATGTATTCTATTGGCTGTTGTCAAATTCCTATGGGGTCATGTTTGTCTGAGCTCCCAGGTTTGGTTGAAGCTTGGAGGGTGGTGATGTAATGAAAAGGCTTGTGTTCTGAAAGGGTTTTGGGCAATTCCTATTATGGCTTAATGGCTTTGTCCTAGTGGGTCATGTCTTAATCCCATCACCCTGGAGTCGAAGGTATTTTGTCTTGTACATAGGCTGGCCCAGTCTTCCTTAATGGGCACCAAATATTTACTGGCGGCAGGGAGCTGGGGCTGAGTTTCCATCTCCTTTAAGGTTTCCGTTTCTCTTTTAGGGGAAATATAATATTCTGCCTTTTTAAATATTTCTCGAAATATTTCATTCTTCTAGGAGGGGTGACTTCCCTCATGCCCTTGTTACTGGGACAACCCCTTTTCCATCATTAGCTTGGCCTGGCAGGGAAAACTAGATTGCTTTCCCAGAATTGACACCACTGATTGACTACAAATTTTAAATTGTTATATATAACAAGGTTAGAGAGCTAGATGAAAGTTCCAGAAGAAAATAATAATAAAAAAACAGGAAAGGAATGAATAACTATTTTGGGGGTGCTTGGTCTTCCTCCAGTCTTAGAATCTCAGATGAGCACACACATCAGAACAAATTACAGGGTTTCCATCTCAGTCCATAAAAACAAAGCACAGACTATCTCTCTGTTAGCTCTATAATCTTGCTGTCCAAATTCACTAGAGTCCAGCCTGGTTGCTACTTGCTGGGCTCTCCTCTTACTTGGCTCCTGGGCAGCTTCAGAGAAAAAAGTAAACTGTTTATTACTGTATTATATTGTTTTAGTATTTGAGCCTTTTTAAATGTAAGAACAAGTTGTAGAGTCTTGGTGTCCTCCTAAATTGTGAGTGGCATGTAAGCCCAAATGCATGCATAACATGAGGTCAGTGCAGAATTGTGTAGGCTTTCATGTCCTGAGTCGATATATTTCAGAGAATTTCAGCTTAATGTACCCATTCTGATTGGTAGTGGTTTGTAATTGCAGGTGGTCATCGACCACAATTGGGAGTAGAATTCCCACCACCACCAATGCGGTCGTAAAGTGAGTCATCACATGATTGGACCCAAATTTATCACTGTTTTTACTGTGGTCGTTAAGCAAATTATATGGTTCTTAAGTGAATCGTGTGATTGTTAAGCTTTTCCAATTGACATTATTTACAAAAAATCAACTGGAAAAGGGAGTAAATTGCAATCATGTGACTGCAGGATGCTGCAACGGGTTGTAAATGTGAGCCAGTTGCCAAATATTTGGAATTGCAATCACGTGGTCATAGGGGTGGTGCAAGAGTCATGAGTGGAAGAAACAGGTTGTCAATCACTTTATCCGAGGCCGGCATAACTTTGAACTGTCGATAACAAACTGCCCCTGTGTACTCACTCATGGTTGCATATTCTGTGCTGTGTTGTCTTTCAGCACAAGTTACCAACTAAAGGAAACTGGTAAGTGGAGGTAAAAGAAGATAGGAAGAGGGAAAGGTGCATTTGGGTAACGTTATCTTGTTACAGTGTTAGAACTGGTATTTGAATTTTAAGTTATAAATACAAGGAAGATTTTAGATTTTTTTTAGTTTTTTGGGCATGTACATAGAATAGAATAGAATAGAATAGAATAGAATAGAATAGAATAGAATAGAATAGAATAGAATAGAATTCTTTATTGGCCAAGTGTGATTGGCCACACAAGGATTTGTCTTGGTGCATACGCTCTCGGTGTACATAAAAGAAAAGATACATTCAGCATGAGTCATAGGGTATAACATTTAATAATAGTCATAGGGAACCAATAAGCAATCGAATCATATTAGGAAACAGTGAATTAAATCTTAAGGATACCAGCAACAAGGTTACATGTGTGGCTCCTGTCTACTTTTGCTTTTCTCTCCTCTCCTATTTACTAAATAAATACCTTATAACTGGAGGGAAGAGCTTCAGGCTTGCTTGCTTGCTCTTGTCCTCTCCTTTCCCTGCTTCAACCAATCTTTTAATTCCACTCGTCTTCCAAAAAAGGAAACCAAAACACAGTTTCTTTTTTCCTCCCTCCCCCCTTGTCTCAACCATACTGCTTCTCTCTCTTAGTATTGCTTTCTTCGCTCTCTTCTCTGTGGGTTTATTAAAAACTATACAAAGGAATGTTGTAAAGAGGCTTACTTAAAATTAAGTTAGCATAGGATCACAGTGTTCATCTTGGAATTGATTGAATATTGTGTCTCTTCTAGACCAACCCACACACTCAGGGCTCTAGCCAGGCTCTGAATTAGTAATCTTTTTGTGTAATGAACAGTTTCTCTCTCTGTTTTCCCTTAACAATTCTAGGACATCCTAATGGAAACTTTTGGAAGTGGGTTACTTTTGTCTTTGACTGCTAGATCTCCTTTCTTTTTCTTTCGTTATCTCTGTTTTAGAAAAGCTGATATAATTAATACTGATGTCAGTCTACACTTCCTATACACTTATATGTGTGCAATTACCATAAATGCTGACACTGGGAACGAGGAATTTCTTCCCCTAATGTAAGTTATGGGGATCTATTGCTACATTTCAGCAAGGAAACAAATTAACCATTGCTACATCTTTTACAATCTCATCTATGTATCTATCTATCTATCTATCTATCTATCTATCTATCTATCTATCTATCTATCTATCTCTATCATCTAACTAACAAAAAATATCTCAATACTGACATCTCATGGTATATTATGCAATTTAGAAGTATAATTGTGTTCATCTCTAGTCCATACAATAGTTTGTGTTTATGCTATATTGTAGTTGATTATTTTTTAATTGATGGAGACAATTTACAGTTAGACTTCTAAATGGATTAATAGACCTGTCTTATGTACCCATGTATGCAGATGTTTGTGAATCAGGGTTAAGATTTCTCACAACATATACTTAACTGAAACTCTTGATAGATAGTGTGTTCATGAGGAGAGAATAGAAATTGATTTAAGTACTACTTTTTGCTTGATGATCTCAGAGATTCTCTCATTTCCCCACCTGAATGCTTTTTAAATCCATCTATAGTTTGTGTAAAACTATGCATTGTGCCTCTGTCCTCCTGTTTTTCTAGCACTCTTCTTACCACTATTCGCCCTTGAGGTTCCACCAAACTTCTTGTCTGTTAAGTACCATATTTTTCAGTGTATAAGATGCACTTCGCCCCCCCCAAAAAAAGTGGGTGGAAATGTCTGTGGGTCTTATAAAGTGAATATTGCCAAATCCCTGCCCACCCACCTCTGCCTCCCAGCAATTTGCCTCCTTGCAGCACAGCCTGGTCAGCTTCAGCATAACTTGATTTAGCACGAGCAGCTGATTGGTGATTGGATCTGCCTCCTGGAATACTGCCTATCAGCTGTTCCAGGC
>JANHFM010003579.1:12226-35609 GCA_032468115.1 Grayia smithii
CTATTTGTGTGAAAGCCATATCTCATTGCTATCCGGCCATTGTACTACTTTGCTCAAGGGTAAACTTTTATACCCTAACAGGCACAAATTTTAAACTGGGCATGGAGCTGGTGGCCAGATGGAACATTGGGGGATGAACTTAAACCGTTTAAAATCCAGCAATGGAAATGTCGGTAATGAAGGGGTGTTTCTTATGGGGGAGATAGAGTTGTTATACCACAAACCTTACAGGAAGCTGTGTTGGAAGCCTAGCATGTGGGGCACCCAGGAATTGTGAGGATGAAAGCATTGGCTAGGAGCTATGTGTGGTGGACGGGAATGGATAGAGAGATAGTGGCTTGGGTCACCGCATGTAAGCCGTGCCAGGAAACCAGGCTGGCACCACCCATCACACCCACACAAGAATGGGACACACCCAGGGCACCGTAGTCTCGATTACACATAGACCTTACAGGGCCGGTGCAAGGGAAAACATTCCTCCTATAGACACCTATTCCAAGTGGCTGGAAGTAACAAAGCCACAACTACAGCAGAAGCTGTTATTAAGGTACTAAGGGGACTATTTGCAGTGCATGGATTACCAGATATAGTGGTTCTGACAACGGACCTCAATTTACAGCCAATCTATATGAGATGTTCTTAGCTGAACAAGGGATCCACCATGCCCTCTCTGCGCAAGGGCATCTGGCCACTAATGGTCAAGCAGAAAAGATGGTGAGATCCACAAAAGAAACATTAACCAGAATGGGACCAGGAGATTTGCAAACAAAAATAGATACCTTACTATTAATTCAGCACATCACTCCCAGTGCAATGACATACAGAAGTCCAGCAGAACTACTGATGGGTAGGAAATTAAGGTCAAAGTTAGACAGACTGCACCCCCAATAGAAGTACCTGTAGACTCCACTACCAAATGCCGATCATTCAGCGTGGGAGACCCAGTATATGCCACAACTATACAGGGTATACTATGTGGGTACTGGGAAGGGTAACCCAGATCACAGGTCGCCCATCTTACAGAATAGAATTAGTAAGATCTGGAGAAGGCACATTGACGAGCTCCAGGGATGAAGGACACACAGTACTCATAAGCAAACAGAGTCAGACCAGGCCCTGACAACTAGAAATACTAATTCACAATTAACTCACTTCCCCACACTATACTCAAGCTAGGAGGATGAACGCAATAACTTTGATCAGGAAACAAGAATCCAGCGAAGGGTCTTTGAGGAACCAGGGGTCTGACCAGGAGTCACAGAAATAATCCAAACTGTGGAACCAGTCAGGCCTCTGGAAAGGTTCAAGGCAATTCCACAGGTGGAGGCAGAAGCAAGAGGAGGTTTGCCTGCTCAGACTGCCGCCACCAAGTTGAATGAGCTGCGCAGGTCAGGGCACATCCATAGAAGGCCCGCCTACTTACGTGATATGTCTCGTGACTCATTTTGATGGGATAACTTTCATCCAGAAGGGAGGGGTGTTGAATATGCAGATAGTGAGTCTTACATCAGCCATCACTCATTGGGAGGGGTGTTGAATTTGCAAGTAGGAGTGAGTCTTACATCAGGCTTCACTCATTGGTTCATTTTCCCTGGCGGGAAAATGCACAAGCATCAGTGGCTGACAGGCTGGAGAGCTCACAGTAAAAGAAGCTGCAGCCTTGGGAAGCTCTCAGTTCATAGTTACTTTTGTTGTTATTCCTGTTGTCTGAAATAATTCCTATTGTTTTACTTCACTACGATTTTCTTGCCTCTCTGTTCGTGTCCGGACTTAACACTGAAAACATTTAAAACAATAAAAACAGTAAAAATATTAAAGACATCCAGATCAAATATACATGGGAGAAGATATTTGCTCAGTTAGGTTTACAGCCAGAAAATAGGGCCTTTAGCACATTCAGTACAGACAGACAGACAGACAGACATGATAGAAAGAATAAATCTTTGAACTTTCAGTAGTATCAAACTCACCCTTGTTATTTATAATTACATAATTATTTCTAACTATGAAAAGAAAATAACCTACTATAATAATGTAGATAAGTATTTAATTTCTGACTTGCATTTTTTTGCTCCAAATTTTTAGTTTTCCAAATTGCTAATTAAATTGTTTAACATTTAAATGTTATTGATTTTTTCCAATAGCTCTTCCCATTGATATACTATGATTATTTCTTTGAACTTTTGCTTTTGCTTTTCCTTCTCATTCAATTTTTAATTTGTATTGTACAATTTAGAAATACATTTTAAGAGATGATTTTGGCTCTTTTAAATTCTTTCATCTGAAGTCTATTCGTTCCTGAAATCACTTTTTATTCTTCCAGCAGTACATCAACTATAGCAAATTCTTACCTTTATTAAGCAATTTTTGCTGGATCTTTAATTAGTTTCCTGAGACAGTTAATCAATCTCCCCCAAGTTTCCTTCCTTTTTAGCAGCCTTATTTTAAAACTTTGCCACCATGACATGGATTGATACTGGGCTGTGGCTTGTTAAGAACTGGGCTTGCACAGCTGGTGGTGAGTGGTGGCCAAGCAAGCAAAGCTTCATCTGTATTTGCAGCTGCTCCCCAGTGCATCACTGTCTGAGCTCCACCTCAGATCATTAGGCAATCAGACATTTCCTTTTATTTAAATATAATTGTGTGTTGTAATATGTGGTTGCATAGTCAGCTAGATATTAAGACTAGATTTGGCACTTTTATCTAGCTATTGAATCCTTTCCAAAGATTGTGGTTTGATAAAGATATCATCACAGGATGAAAGTTGTTCCAAGTAAAGTTGCCTTTTGATGATGATTATGTCAATGCCAATGGCATTCAGGTGGTGCTCCAGATGTTTCAAGATTGCATCCAGAACCTATTAGTATTGGTACTATCTTTGCTTTCTTTCGCCACAGTCATTATACTTCTATTTGCAGGTTTTTGTATTGTGATTTTCTTCAGTTCTTTCGCTTCTATTCTGTTGTTTCCGGGTACTGCAACATCTACTATCCAGACTTTTTTGTATTTCTTATTGGTAGTTGTTACATTTGGAGTGTTATGTGGCAAGTTTTTGTATTATAATATTTTTATTCCACCTTTTTATATATTTTGTTCAACTCAAGGCAATGAATATACTAATTCTTCCTCCTATTTTCCCAACAACAGAAAACATGTGAACAGATTGGCTAAGAGGGAACCAGCCCCAGTCACCCAGACAGTCCCTTTCATGCCAAAGGGATGCCTAGAATTCACCTTGTCCTGGATTCTGGCTAACACTTTCTTCATTCATAAATTGGCTTTTATATTAAATGCTTGACATGATATTATTAACATTTGGAGAAATCCCATACATGTTAATCCTTTCAAAGGGCTAAAAAAATTGCAAGATGCTTCTTTTTCAATTCTCAGATTATCAGGAACAAGACTGAACAGGTATTTGAGTGATTCACTGTGGCAAAGGCCTGAGCGTGGCAAACATTCAAAGTTTCTGTAGCAAAATGAAATAGTTCTTCTTCCCACTACTTGCAAATCTGGAAGGAGACTGAGGCAATTTGAAATGCTTTATTGAGACAAACTAGAGAATTCTGAAGTCTTTTCAGATAGGATTCCAAATTCTGTTGGGTAGACAATTATGAATATATATGAAAGAATAATGTTTACTCTATTATTTTAAATTATTAAAATGATTAATGACTCAAAAAAATGGTACACAAATGTGTTTTCTTCAGCTGAATATTTTTCTCTGCTATATTTAAACTTTCTTCCCTTTTTAGGGTTTTTTAAATTTTAGATTCATGTTGTTATTTCACATAATCTCAAAAGCTCTGCACAGTTGAAATAAATTTTAAAAGATAAAACTTAATCGAGGCTTTGTGTCATGGCATAATGAATAGGCTTGAAGATATGGGTAGATCAGGTCATTTTAAGCACCAAGGAGCTTTCGCTTCTCCAACTGTGGCACTGCCACGCCCTTCCTTTTTGTGCATGTGCAGATGATGGGATAGGCCATCCTGGCCATAGCATGGTATCCCTGCAAGCCTCTCCCAGATTATGCAGGCTGGCTGCCGCATCATGAGTGCATCTGCATGAAGATGTCATTGCCATACTTCAGTTCCTGGAAGTAGCTTCAGTTTCTGGCTCTGTACTTTGTGCTCCTAGCTCTGGGTCTTTGTCCACATACTTTTGCCACACATGGAATGATTATTACTTGGTGAAGACAGGATTGTTGTGGCATGGTCCCTTCTGTAGAGATGAGGACTGAATTTGGTTTATATCTCGTTGGTTTCTCAGTCACTCTAAAATAGGCTACATAGAACCTGTTTGATATTGTGAGTCCTACATGCTTCCTATTCTGTGTCAGAACCAGAGGTGAGTTCCAGCAGGTTCCGACCAGTTCTGGAGAACCAGTAGCGGAAATTTTGAGTAGTTTGGAGAACCAGTAGTAAAGATTCTGAATGGCCCTGCCCCCATCTATTCTCTGCCTCCTGAGTCCCAGCTGATCAGGAGGAAATGGGGATTTTGCCGTAACCTTCTCATGGATTGGGGTGCGAATGGAATTTTTACAGTATCCTTGTCCTGCCATGCCCACCAAGCCACACCCACAGAACCAATAGTAAAAATGTTTGAAACCCACCACTGGTCATAACTTATGATGCCTCATAGAATTGTTGCATTGAATTAAAAACCTGAGAAGAGGTAGCTGGAGGGAATTTGGGATAGAGCCAAGATAGAATCCAAAAGGACAAAGTGGAGATATAATGAATTCCTTTTCAGCTTAGTTTAGAAGGATCTGCAATGATTCAGCCTGCCAATCAGTTCTGATATTATTAACACCTATTGTAAAGAAATACAGAAATAGCTTTGAAGAAAATATGTTGCAACCATTAAAAAAATATCCATTATGCCCAGGAAAACAGCAAGGGATGAAGAAAACAAATTCCAGATTGGCCCATCTTGCCTCTCTTAGGTGTAAAGATGTAAGAAATCTGTCAGTTTTTCAAAATTCTGTTCATTTAGCCATATCAATAGAGTTTTAGTATTGCTTGTAATACTGTTTGTTTTTTAATTTGGTCTACCTTGAAGTACCAACACCTTTCTTTGGCACTATCTGTGCCATCAGGTTATTTTTAACTGCTAACCACATAGCTAGATTTTCTTTATTATGATTTATCCCTAACCTGTTCTTTAGTTCTCCTGATAATATACTCACTGCATCTACTTTGCTTCGGGTGCTGCTCTTCTCTTTCTTTCTACCTTTTCCAGCATTGCAGCCTTTTCAGAGAATAGAGTCTTTGCAAAATGTGTCCAAAGTATGAACTTAGTCATCTGGGTCTTGAATGAGACTTCTGGATTGGCTGATTTGATGATTCATTGATTTGACTGATCGGTGGCATTCTTAAGCATCTCCTCCAATACCAAATTCAAAAGCATCAATATTCTTCCTATCTTACTTCTTCAAAGCCATAACTTTTCTTCCATAAAGTATGCTTGCACATGTCTGATCTTTGTAGATTTAGACACATGATGGCATTTGAAGATCTTTTCCAAAGACTTCAAGCTGCTTTACCAAGTGCTAGTTGGCAATGTATTTCTTGACTGCTTGTTCCTTTTGCTATTGCTATGGTTGATCCTAAAAGGCAGAAGCAATTCAATATTTTCATTCTCAGTTTTAAAACTGGTTGTCCTACTTCTTGTCTTTGACAAGAGCGATGGAAGAGAAATTCCTGCAGGGACTATTGTTGCTTTTGATAATTTAATGGGAGGTTCATTTCTTTCTGCCAGTTTCAACAGGGAAAAATACCTCACTCCCTTTACATTAAGATAAATGAATGTAGGATCACTGAAAGGACTATAATGAATGGGTATTAATACAATAGTTTTGTCAAGTCAGAGACCAATTCCAAACTTTAGTTACTAGGTTAAAAATGTTAATAGTTCCCATTAATCATCTAAGATAGTGCCTCCCAATTTTCTTCCTTCCTTATCCAAAACTACTTATCAGAAGTTTTTTCTGCTTATCAAAAAGTCCCTACTTAAATGTTCCTGTTGTGATTAGGTGGCTTTGGGTGTCTTTACTCATAGAAAAAACACTTTTACACAATTTTGGGTAACTTGCCCAGATTTGAAAAGCATTGATCTAACTAGTTGATTGTTTTCTCCTTTAATGAGCAAGAACATTTCAGATTGACAGTTTTTGTCTACGCTGGAGTCCTACTTACCAGCCATTGTTTATTGAATGTAGTCTCGCACTGCCTGACTTGAGCTGTTCTGAGACTTCCAAAATGTGATCTCAGGTCTTGGACTGCAAGAGTCACCTCAAGTGAGATGGGCAGCATGCCACCCCCTCCCCGGTGGAAGCGCCTCCCTCCCCGCTGAGCACCAGGACTGAGCCGGGCAAGCAGGAAAGTCCCGGCGCAGTCCGAAGGCGAATGAGGCTGCCCGGGAGCTTCTCCAGCCTGCCCGGCCGCTTCCCCTGCTGTGCCTGTTCCCCCGGGGAGGGGGTGGCATTTATCACCAGCGAGATTGGCCAGGATGTTTCCCAATAGGTCTCCTGATTGCTGGAGGTGTGGCCACAAACAAGGCACATTTTATCATATGTGGTGGACCTGCCCTAAAATCAAAAAGTTCTGGGGTAAGATAAAAAAATGGGTAGAAGAAAGAGAGGAAACTGGAAATATTTCTTCTGGGTACCTTAGAAGGTAAAATGGATAAAAAATTACAATACATCACACTACATATATTAACCATGTGCAGAATTGCGATAGCACAAAACTGGAAAAACCCAGACATTCCTTCAGATCAAATTATAATAAAAAAAATATATGAATGTGCAGAAATGGACCAATTGTGCATGGAAATGAAAGGGAGGGAAGAATCTGAATACTATCAAATTTGGAACAGATGGTATGTCTGGCTTTAGGATAAACTGAAAACTTGAGGAATAAATCTGTATGGAAATTGAATTGTGGATAGAAATCATTATAATGTAAATAAATAAGTTATTTAGTTTATTTATGATAGAAATAATCTAAAGTAGGATATACATTAAAGATAGAGAAGCCGATATGGAAAAGCTGTTAGAAGTAATACACTTTTGCTGTATTTTTTCTTTTTTTGGTTTTGTTTCTTGTTGTGTTAATGTGTTTTTGCACTGTTTTTTAATTGTTGGAAAATTTAATAAATATTTTTTTTTAATAAATAAAAAAACTAATGGTGTGACTTGGTAGACAAGTACTACTGTAAATAGTTTGTGATAGATAGCTATGAGTATAAAAATCTGGACACAAAGACTTATCACATTATTAACAATATTGCATTTGGAAATTGTCTTCCTTTAAAAATGTTGAGAACAGCATTGTTTTATGAAATTTATTATTCCACCTAAAGACAGAATTATGTGTAAGATCATTTTGTGCCTCAGATGAGAAAATACTTTCACATTAGCTACTTAATAGAGTTTTAAAGATATTTAGTTTGTCCAAGAGTGCAGATGTACCAGCATTTTGTGCTAAGTATTTCACTTTGCAGGATCCGTATTCAAAATGTAAGTTGGACAGGACAAACAAATATCTAAAAACTAAATTTCATTTCAATTAATTGATGTTCAGTTTGCTACTGGGCATCTATTAACATATGTTTAATATTTCTCCACTTTATCATATTAACTGTTATAGGTCTGTAGAAAATTAGAAGGGTTCTGCAGCAGGGGTGAAATCTAAAAATTTCCCCTACCGGTTCCCTGGGCGGTGGTGGGTTTCCTGTGACAGTGGGCATGACTAAGTTGCCGTCACTCACAGCCACGCCCAATAAATCACCTGACTCCCAATCCCACCAAGCCACAGAACCCGATAGGAAAAAAAATTAAAGAAGTTAATTAAAGAAGTGCTTTGGAGATCCATACCACCAAGGACTTCGTCTTCTCCATGTTAGGTCTCCAGCCTTCGATCCCCCTTCATCCAGGAACAAATCACTCCAACTCACTTTCAAAGTCCAAAACATTTATACATGCTGGCATTCCCTAGGAAATTTCAAAACTGAATCCTCCAGTCCTCTCCTCCCCTTCCGCCTGACCCCATCGTGACGCCCACCAATTATGTCCTCTTCCATCCTTGCCACGTATGCAGTCCGTCCGTTGATTATACAACCTTATTATGTCTATCTTAACCCGCTCCCACTCCCCCCTCCAAGCTGGCAGCTTGGAATGTCAGTAATATGGATTCCAAGTCTGACAACAGGCATTTGGGCTGGTGGCAGTTGTCCGCCCCTTGTTATAGGGGAAAGATTTATTCCTGTAGCTGATCCATCAGCTAGTCACTATTGATGATGAAAGTTTCTTTTAAAACTGAATCCACCCTATCTCTGCAGGTTGTTTGGAGATATTTGCTAAATGTCTATCCTGATGGCTTGACTGGACAGGAGCGTATGGATTACATGAAGCAGAAGACACGTGAGTATGAGCAACTGAAGGGGGAATGGGAAGCACGGACCAACCCTGAAGACCTGGATTTCATCCGTAGTAATGTGCTGAAGGATGTTCTGCGAACAGATCGCACTCATCCCTACTATGCTGGTTCAGATGATAATCCTCACTTGACAGCCCTGCATGATCTGCTGACCACCTATGCTGTGACCCACCCACAGATTTCCTATTGTCAGGGTATGAGTGACATTGCTTCTCCCATCCTGGCTGTAATGGACAGTGAAGCACATGCCTTCATCTGTTTCTGTGGCATCATGAAACGCCTGGAAGGTAACTTCCAGGTAGATGGTGAAGTCATGTCAGTTAAATTTACCCATCTCAAGCTTCTCCTCCGCCATTCAGATCCAGATTTCTACTCCTACCTCCTGTCTCGGGGTGCTGATGATCTCTTCTTTTGCTATCGTTGGCTGCTGTTGGAGCTGAAACGGGAGTTTGCATTTGAGGATGCCTTGCGCATGCTGGAGATCACATGGAGTTCCTTTCCTCCTGATCCTCCAGAGAAGGAAGTGGAATTATTGGGCCCTCCTGCCAGGCCCGGAGATAGCAGCCAGTCTATCCGAAGGAGACACATGCTACGCCCAGCTTGTAGTTTTGAGGCAGCTGGAGATCGGCCGTGTCAGGGGGCAGTTGCTGAAGAGAAGGTATTAGTAAAACAGTCTAGTTTTGGGGAATTCAAGTATTACATTACTCATAATGAAGACAGTTTGGAGGATGACCCGTCACTCAGATCTCAGCACTCAGAGGATGAGAAGGAAGATTGCACCAGTGAGCAGGATCCATTGATTCAGACAACTAACATGGCTAAATCCTTCTCTGCTCCATCTCTTCGGGCCTTGACACCACCCTCTCGAGATTCTGTCTCCACCTCAACTAATGGCAATGAGGAAAGTCAATCAGAGGAAGAGAAGGGAGACTCAGTAGTTAATACTCCTTCTTCTCCCTCCCATGGACCTACTACTTCTTCTACTCCTCCAGCCCTAGTCAGCCTCCCTCCTCCGCAAGAATTTGGCAAAGGCAACCCCTTTGTACTCTTCTTATGTCTTGCCATTCTTTTGGAGCATCGAGACCATATAATCAAAAACAACATGGACTATAATGAGTTAGCCATGCATTTTGATCGCTTGGTCCGCCGGCACAACCTTAACAAGATCCTTCACCGTGCCAAGGCCCTGTTTGCTAACTACTTACAGTCAGAAGTTTGGGATTCTGAAGAGGGAGATGAGGCAGCAGCTGAATCTCCTGCAGTTTCATGATTTCCCCCTTCGTCTTGATGTGTAGGGACAGGTTCCCTGCGGTCATTATGGTGCAAGCATCGATGTGGAAGAGTGGTCAGTGAAGTAATCCAATTTAGGCTCAATCATTCAGCAATCCTCTTGGAAGATGGTCTGGAGCAACTAGATTGGATTGCCACACTCAATACACCTTCTGTATCTAATGTATCTGTTTTTAATGAACTCTTTGGGCAAATATCCCATCCATTTTGGTGCCCCCTTCTCTTCCAAGTGCTAAATAGTCTTTCAAAGAAGAGTTTACCCTGGAGCAGCCAGGTTTTTCCCATTTCCCCTCCCTAATCAATACTTCCCAAATATTTCTCAGTTTACTGCCCACTTTATTTCTTAAGATGTTGGTTGCTAAGAGACCCAGATTGATTTCTGATCCTTCTAGAATTGGGATCTTTTCTTCCACATAGCTTTGCCAAAAACATTTTTAATGTTCCATCATGGTACATTTTTATTTTCCAGCATTTTGAGCTCATCAGAAGTTCTACAAAAGTGCTTGAGCTTTAAAAGAAAAAAAGCTTCATATGCTTATTTCAGTGTTTTTTGACCCAAGTTTTTTTTTAAAGCACTTCATTTTTTTCTGAGGCTTCTGTTCCACTTGTAGCTTTTTATTGAAAAACCCTAATATCCATAAACATGTAAAAACAAAAACAAAACACACTGGATGTGTTCAAAACTGGCAATTATCTGAAGGAGAGTCAACAGTTTAATGAGAGGTTGGGCAGAGAGAGTAAGTGGAGACCTGATGCCAAAGTGCCCTTAGCAGAATAAATTTGAGGTGTGCAGTACTTTATGCTGTACTTGCACGTGCCTTTTGATTAGTTGTCTTCCCAAAAGCATATCATCCAAGACTGAGACTCTGCACATATAACCATGTCTGAATAGCTGAGGTCCATTTGTAGGTGATTTAGCTGGCCCTATTTAAATTCAGATCCTTGCTCAAAGTATTAGGTTGTCATAATAGCTCTAAAATATGTAGCAGGAAATTCTGTATCTTGCAGCTAGACAGAAGTAATTTCTACTATTATTTGTTAATCTGACACCAAGGGGGAACACACAATACTCTGTGCAATTTGATTTCCTGCCAGAGATTTTTGAATCCTTGACTCTCCCCAATGGCTATTTTAGGGTTATAGTAAAATTAGATTCTTTCTCCTGCCTGTTGTCTACAGTTAAACTAGATGAGAGAGGTGATAAGAGATTGAAGTTTGAAGACAGTGCTGAATGAGGTCAAATCTGAGCTATGTCGGTTGCATCTTTTCTGTCTAGGTTCAAAGTCATCTGCCTAGAATAATTTTTCCCATTCTGCTTTAATCAGTTGAACAGAAAGGCAAAATTCTTGGTATCAGCCAGCTGTGTTTGAGGTCAGTTTTCTACCTGTAACATCATCAGGCAGTTCGAATCCATATTTCTTTTACGTTCTTTTAAGTTAGGCATCTTCTGCATCTATTAATATTTTATTTTGAGACACAGGGAGGAGGAAATGTCTTCCCTTAGTAATATTGGATATACAAGCACATGGCTTTTTCCTCTTAGCCTCAGCCTTTGTTTATAGATTGGGTAAAGCTGGCCTGCCAGGTTTTTCTAATCCATTTTAACTAAATGGCCACTAGAAGGAGCTCAAACTTAAAGTAACCTTTGAAGCAATGGTGAACTAGGTCTGTAAAGTAGGGACAGGCAACCTATCACATTCACAATCCCTTTTCATTAGCCTTCTTAGCAAGGGTGGATGAGATTTAGTAACATCTGGAAGACTTCAACCCCTGTTGTGGAGTATACCTGTTTGGATGGATGGCATTTATGAAGTTGGAGTAATTGCAGGGATGATGATATTTAATCAAACGATTTAACTACAAGCCTTTTGGAGAAGCCAAGAAAAGGGCATTTGAGTTCCCCATACTGATAGTTAAAGTGTGCTACTACCAACTCATGGCTGTAAATGGTGCCTTAAGATCTTGAGATATTAATGAGATGCATCCTCCCGCAATGTAGAAAACAGCATCTTGCTTTTAAGGAAATCATATTCTTAATTTACTCAGCTGTTTCCTGGGTGAACATTATGAGTTATGAACATAACATTTGGAGGTCATAAGTGAATCAGGTATTATGGATTACAATTAGCGTTTCTAATTATTTTTTAACACTTTCCCCTTTTGTGTAATAGTCTGGGACACATTTAAACTATATCCTATTTTTCTATAGGTAGGGTTCTATGTCTTTTTCCAACCAAATGTCTCCCTTGTATTGGTTTTAGTTATCTTGAAACCACAGATCCACACAGACTGCTAGTTCAAAACTCATGATGTAAATTGCCCTGCATTCTGATTCAGGCTGATGGTATTCCAACTCGTGTAACAATAGCTAGTGATGTTGGAGGGCAACCAGGCAGGCTGTGGGAATACCAAAATATCAAGGCCATCTCCAATTCTTTCTGTGCTCCATGTTGCCTAAGCTACCTTCCTATCTAGTTTATAACAATGCTTCTCCGTGAAATTTTTTGTTTCTTCTAGAAAAGGCTTCTGCCTAAGAATCAATTGCTATTTCCATCATGATTTGCCCTTTGTGTTACCATGAGCTTACATGAGAGCATGCATGTAATAAACTATAATTAGTTGAGGCTGGAATTTGAAGCCATATGTTAACCTTCTCACATGACATCTGAGAATATAAGAGCTGTCAAGTGATACGATAACATTATGCTAGTCCTTAGATGGTCCAGGCTGACTTGAGACCAGATATGAAGTCTCTAGCCATATTTATTTGCATATTTCAAAATACTAGTGAGAGGTGGGTACATCTTACTGCTTCCCTAACTGAGCATTTCATATGCTGCTGGTGATACTGAATTGGGTAGAATATTGAATAGAATACTTTTAGGTAGACTCATGGACTTTCTCAAAAGATCTGAGGCAGTAAGATGACGTGGAGCAACAATTGGTATTGAATAGACTTCCAATGTGTGAGATTAATTTTCTGTTTTAATTTGGTTTGGGCATACATTTTAATCAACACAAATTCTGAAGCATTTTAGTTAAGTTTATTTAGCCCAAGCCAACCTCCTCCCTTTCTATTCTTGATTTGTAGGTAAAGGGTTAATATTGCTGGGTTTAAGCTGTGGCATTTTTTTCAGGTGGGAACCCCTTTTCTTTTTAGTTTATCCCTTTCTAATCAGCTGAAATTTCTAACAGGGCTGTCAGTACAAAATAGTTTTTAGTGGAATCACATTGGCTGCATTAGGTTTAAGAGTCTGATTTTCAAGAGTAAGTAAATTTCAGGCAACATATTTTATTCTGACTTGTGGAGGGTGGATCACAGACCCCCCTTGGTGATTTGCTTCCTCCATGGTGCTATTGGAGTCTCTGTGTCTCAGCCAGGTTCTCTTGGTTATTTGTTTAACTTTCGGACAATTGGTATACAATCTGGATAGCTTTTTTCCCCTCCTAATGAGGACAGGATGGGCCTGACCTGTGCCTTTTCCTATGCTCAGAAAACTTACTTTAGGATTAAATTTGGACCTGCCACCAAGTTTGAATAGAGAGGTAAGACTCAATCATAATAATAGGCTGTATTTGTATACAAGTTTTGAACCTTAAATTTGGACTGCTTGAGAGGTAGAGGTGTTCATTTTATCTCACATGTCAAATCACAAATTACCTACTAAATTGTGATTCATCTCTTTATGAGGCAAATACTGTAAAATAAATAAAACTAACCTGAATTTAAGTTCCTTTTTTCAGATTATTTCAAATGCAACAGACATGTTTCTTATTTCAGAGAGATATCCAACTGAAAATTAGTCTCTTGCATCCAAAGGCTTTAAAGGAGAGTCTATGAAATGAGAATTCATCATACTGTTTTTGATTAAATAAATCTTTGCTGTATTTCAAAAGCATGTAAATCCTTCATGTCCTTCATAAAAGATTAGGAACAGAACAAGCATAATTGTATAATTTTCAGGTTCTTTTAATTAATTGCTTGACTTCAGTGACCATCCAAAGTTTATGCTTAAAATGTATTGCTTCTCCAAATCTCTATATAATTCTACTTGCTTATTTTTCACTGCTGCTTTCTTTCATTAATGTACTGAACTAGTTCTCAGAAGCAAATAATGGAATTGACTAATGCTATATTGCAAAAATAATTGCTTACATCAGTGAGAGGAGAAGATACCTTAACAGACCCTCTCTGTACTGTTGAGATGTCCCTGAACTTTCTTTGCCTTATAATCCCTGCCTGCTGCTCTGGGTTTTCTTCCCTCTCTACTATTATCACCACCAACAAAGTTATAATTCAGATTCTCCTATTTGTTTCTCAGGCAGAGAATCTGACTATCAGGCAGCTACCACATGGAGATGGATCTGATCTAGTTATTAAAATTCAATGAAACAGCCTGGCAGTTTGAGTGAAATGAACAGAAATTCTTTTGTGCTCTTTGTTGATTTTTGTGAGGTTTGCATAAGGATTTTATCATGATTCTTTCATAGCAGAAATAGTAGTGATAATACGGAAGCTACCTGTATGCCTTATTTCTGCTTCTAGATATACACCAAGAGGGGAGTCCTGCTTGGGGTTTATTACAGGGGTCCAAATTCTCCCCCCTTGATAACTTTGAGAACGATGTTACAGCTGATATCATTTATCAGCCAATCTCTGTGTACAAATGCTATAACATAAACTCTATTTTGTGTACTCCATCTTTGGAGCCTCCTATGGTTCTTGAAAGCTGGTGGCCAAATTCTGTTAGATTTCCTTCCTCCATTTCTTTCCCATGCCTGAGGGAAGACTTCTAATTTATTAAAGTTTGTTATTCTGTCTTATATTTATATCTATATATTTTTATCTTGCCATTGTATTCTTTTTTGTGCTATTTATTTATACAAGGTTTTTTTTCTTTTCTTTTTTTGTTGTATTGCTTTACATTTGTAACAGGGGCTTGTGAAGAGCACCAAGGCTTTAAGGAAAGTTGTATGAGCTAAGAACCGGTGGTGCCAGAATCCTGGTGCTTGCATATTTCGTCTAGAATCTTTGTAGTGTTACACCGAGTCTTAAAAGATGGGGAGCTTGTTCAAAGCTGAAGAAAACCCTTTTGAAAATTAAGTTTGCAGTAAAAAGATAGAAGGGAGCTGAATAAAGTGTATAGCCAAAGGTACCATATATAAACTGGCCAGCTCAGATAGAGGTGTCAGTGACAGTGCCATTGAGACCCATTCTATCTAAAGTTTTGGGAAGTTCCCCTAAGCAGGCACCTGTGAAATGAATGGTAATATAAAAGGAATTCTTCTCTTCAGTTCATTTGTTCGAGGTTTGCACAAAAACATTCCCAATATCCTCTATAAATGAATAGAAAGGTGGTACGTGGAGTTCCTGCCTCAGGCATCAAAATATTTTGGCTGCATATAGTTTTGGATTTTAGTGATATTAAGGTTTAAAGTTGCTTTGATGGGCTAAAAAAATTGAAACCTTTAACCTATATTCTTGATAACCTAGTCACTTACTTTCATTCCA
The DNA here is from genome assembly GCA_032468115.1 of Grayia smithii. Taxonomy (NCBI): domain Eukaryota; kingdom Metazoa; phylum Chordata; class Lepidosauria; order Squamata; family Grayiidae; genus Grayia; species Grayia smithii. The sequence goes on from JANHFM010003579.1 coordinate 27,473, forward strand.
CTGGATAGTTTCTAAGATTCAGTGGATCAGGGATTGGTCATCACCAGCAGGCCTGAAGAAGGAACCAAAAAGGAAGTGACCAGAGAAAGGCTGTATGATATTTAGAGTTAATTTTGTGTTTCAGCCCTCATTCCACCTCTCCTCAGGACAAGGCATTTATACTGTTGCATGCTTGACAGTACCCTTCTCATATGAAGTTTTTTTTTTGCTCATGTACTTGTGTAACTATTTTCCAATTTTATCTCCCCTTAATGTATTATCGTTAAATTCAGATGGCCATTTTTCCTTCTGGGCCTCAAGACACTTTTGTCCCTCTTAAAACAAATATGATAAAGGTTTGAAAGACTTAATAAAAAAATCTGTTGCTTGTTGCCTTGGTTTATGAATTATAGGAGTGGACCAGCCCAGTTTTGGTCTTTGTTAAGGCAATTTACATATCCTGTGTTATCAGATTCTAATGTCAGCTTAGTGACTTGATTAAGTTGCTGAGAACTGGAGGAGAGAGACAGAATCCTTATCTTGCATTAATGTAGTGGCTTTAAGAGAAAAGAGGATAAGTAGCTAACGAGCAAAATATGGCCAAAACAAATGCTTAATATTTTACTGGGGAATACTTCAATCTTAAAAATAGAATCCTATGGCATACCCAGTTAATTGATTTTGCCAATCAAATAGACTGGTTGACAGATGGACATTTATCATAAGGAGTTTTAAGAAACTTAAGACAAACCCGATCCTGCAGTATGATATACTTTGCCTTAAAGCACTATACTCTGGACAGGATAGATAAGAAGAAAGAAAATGGTGCCCAAAATCTTTAAAATGTTGCCCACAACGTTTTAGGCTAGCACTAAAAAAAGTTGCAAGGACAAAATTATGGCAAACCAATTTGGAAGAAATTTAATAATATCGGCACAAGAAGGGTAGATGGGATGGTAATCAAGCTGACTGATACCAGGCATACAACTTGCAGAAAAAGAATTGTGAGTGGATGATTAAAAAAAAAACAACCCATTAAAAATCTGTGAAAGAATGGAACTGGAACAAGTGACTGAACATTATTAGGAATGCCGTGCCACTAAAGTTTTATTCTTTACTATTTTTTTGTTCTCAAAAAGTTAAAAATGAATTTATGCTTCAACCTGGTTTTCAATTTTGGTGTTGATGAATATATCTTAATGGCACTGTAGAACTATGGAAACAACATACAGGTGGTCCTTGACTTACAACCATTCATTTAGTGACCATTTGAAGTTACAATGGCAGTGAAAAAAGTGACATGACTGGTTTTCAAATAACTGTTGCCGCATCTCCATGATTATGTAATCGAAGTTTGGACTCTTGGTTCTTGGCACTGGTTCAATGGGCAACAGGCCTATGTGACCTCTTTTTAAAACCTTCTGACAAGCAAAGTCAACAGGAAAGCCAGATTCACTTAACAACCATGTTACTAATTTAACAATTGCAGCGATTTACATAACTGTGTCAAGAAAGGTGATAACATGAGGCAAAACTCACTTAACAATTGCTTAGCAACAGAAGTTTTGGCCTCACTTGTTTTCGTAAGTTGAGGACTTTATATACAGTAATGCCACAGTTGGGAAGCAAAACATGCTGGAACTCACAAGGACAAAGGAAAGAGTTGCAGAGGCTGAGAGTTCAGTCATGAAAAATTAAATTCAACATACCATAGCACAGAAGAAAAAGATTAGATCTGGCTTACCAACAATCCCAAAGCAATGTCAGTTTTACAGTTTGGACATTTTAAAATGATCTCTGGAAGCTCATCAGGACTGAAGAATGTAGATATCTTCTAAAGCTCAAAAAAACCCAAAACCCACTCAAGGAATGCAAAGGTCATGTGTACATGCATAAAATATATATACACACAGACATAGACATCAAATCTTTACAAGTCAAATTTTCATTACCTGAACATATTAGCAACATTTGTATGTAAAGCATAATACTACATCTACATGTGCAGGTCTTTAAGGTAAAGACTCAAAACTCAACTTTTGACTACTAAAACAGTTTTCTTAGCAATGATGTCAAGTGATTTAGTTGTTACTTCCTTTTGATATATTGCTGTAACTTCCCAGTCTAGCGTACTATCCTTGATTTTCTTGATGGTCTTGCACCTAAGCACTAACTAGATTTGATTATATGTATGTTTTGGGAGGATTTGCCAGAGTTGGCTATTTGTGTACAAAATCGCAACACAATCCATTTACTCTATCTGCATGAACTTTCACAGATCATTTTTTTAAAACAGCATTTACCTGATAAGTAAGGCAGGATAGGCTTATCTTGGATTCTTTCTTGGTAATGGCTAAGTCTAGAAAAAGTTTGGAAGAAAGCAATCTGATTACAAACTAAAACAAAAAATTAAAGCCACCTTATCATTATATGGCACTAAAGGCCAGATTTTATTTTTCAGTTCAATTCATTCCCCCTCATTAACCACACTATCTGTCAGCATCTGCTTTTCTATCTTCCTTGAAGCCATTGCAAGTAATGCAATTTGTTTTTTCACATATAGGTGGTGTTTTGATCTCTGGACAAAGTTACTAAAAATAACTTCTTTTAAATGGAACTCAGAACACTAAAAAAAAAAAGAGACCTCTTTTGAGACTGGAATATTTGAAAAAGACAGTGTTTTATATTCTGCTTGAGATTTTTCAACTTTTGTCAAAATACATCAAGAAAAAGTGAAATTCAGCCTTATGGACCTCTATCTTCAAAAACTGTATTTTTTCCCTGTATAAATCTAACAGTCTGTTTTCAAAGGTTTCCTAAGCAGGGAGATTTACCTCTTCCACATCATGCATGAAAACTATTTTTGTTAATGTAAATGCACCATTGGACTCTGTCTCAGCAATTTCATAAAGGCTGCTGTGATCCGGCAAGTTTTATTCTTGTGGAACAGCAAATTTTGAGTAGCAAAATCCTTAAATGATACAGGAATTGTCATAAGAAAATCCAATACCTGTAATCTTCTAGTACAGAATTTTGAAGTGATTTTATGAGGTATTCCTTTATGAGGTAAAGGAAAAAGTGTAATTGTTATTAGTACAATGTACAGTTTTATATATACAAAATGTAATAATTACAATTTATTACTGATCTTTTAGAAGCAAATAGGGGTCACTTCAAATAGCCTCTGAAAGTCCATATAGAAAATCTTCTTATTTAGTGTTTTCCAGATGACATATTGCATTATTTGGGAATTCTGGGTGTGGCAATCCATAGCTAGAGTTAGAAGGTCAGAGAAGCTAGGCTTAAAGAGTTCTACAAGATTAGTCCAAATATAAATTTGATATTTATTGATTTACATCCCTCCTTTATTTTGCATGATTCAGCTGAGCATAGATAATGACTTCACTTCTCATTTTCCCCACAATAACAACCTTGTGGGCTAAGAGTGAGTGACTGGCCCAAAATCTCTCCACTGGCTTTCATATCTAAGGCAGGATTAGTCCATCAATTTCTAATCCAACACTTATCCATTACACAAAAATCGATCTTGATGTCACCTTTAGGGTTCATTATTCAAATAGAAAAAGTACATAGCCATGATCCTGGCAGGGTTTACTAATTTACCTCAAGTTTAATTTTTTTTGTTTACTTTCTGAAAGAAATTATAAACAAATTCAAAAGTTGTATTGCCATTACAACTCCAAATGGCCACCAATTGAACAGGGATATTTTAGAGCACTTCATTCTCTGATTATTTGTTGTTTCCTGGCTCAACACAAGATGGAGCAAAACTCTCAGAAGAAAAGAATAATCGAAAATTGCAAATATAGGCAGGCTACATACAGGACTCTGGAATTGTACCTTCCTTTCTTTTTTATATTAAGGCACTATTGTCTTAAGTATTGTACAAAAATTTGAATTTCTGACTTTTAGCTTGACACTGTAATCTTATTTATGTTGACTGTAGGGAGAAAGTTAGTCAGAATCTGAACCAGAATTCAACTTCATGATGAATATCATGTGTTAATCATATAACATTGAAAACAAAACATGTGGAAAGTCACTTCTAAATACTGTAACTTGAAGCAGAGTGTATACTACAGATTAAGGCTTTTCATTGAAAATGAAATTTCTAAACAGAAAAGCTGGTGCCCTCTTTTTCAGAAGTCAACCAGTAAAACTGAAAAAAAAAAATCCCAATAGCGCTACTGCCAAATATAAGAGGGCATAGAACTCTTCTATTTCTGACCTTAATGTTGTAATATGTAAAGCAAACAAGCGAAGAATTCAAAGGACAGTTAAACACAAGAAGCTACAGAACTGAATTGTCCATCAATAAATCAAATTGTTATTGTATGGTGTGTTTTTTTTCTTGTTTCTCCCTTGAGCTATCGGGATGAATGTTCTTCTTCCTACCTTTTTATTTCTAATTTTCATGCTGTCACTTATCAAGTTTCAAGCAGACAAAACTGACGCAGCTGCAACTTAGTAAATGGAACATTTGCCAGACACCAGTATAAGGAGTTTCAAAAGAGCTAAAAGTATCCCAAGTATCACTGGACAGAGAAGCTGCAAAGAAGTAGTTGAAGCGGAATTAATCTCCCCTATCCTTGACTTTTTGAGTACTGTGTATGGAGAGGTTATGGTGAAGAATGCCTAGCAATTAAAAAAGAGTACCGGTAATTCCTGGAAGAGTGAGGACAAACTTAACTGTTTGAGATAGAATAGGATCCTGCCTGTGTCTAATTCAAACATTTTCTGATTTGATATCATCATACACTCCCTCCATATCCAAATAGCAGAAAGTACAAAGGCAGGAATTGGTTTTATTCCGTGTAGAGGGCAGCAAGCAAATAAATTGTGTATCTGTTTATATCTCCCCGACAAGCATATATGGGAAGCCAATAGGCATCCCCAAGGAGACAGCAAATCCCTGAAGAGTAGAGTAGGCCAAAGAGCAGCCAATTAACTTTTCCTGATAACGTGTGTTGACATTTCAGGGAAACTCGTTACAAATGTGGAGATTCATGCATTTATTTCTTGCATTTCTATACCACCCAATCTTTCTTTGGGTGACTTACACGCAATATTGCATTACAGCTGTATCTATTTCTTGTGAATATTGTTGAGTTGTTAGAATTTCCAGGTGAGGATTCACTTGGGCCTGAATGTTAATAAAGGTTTGTCAGTACTGCTCAATATAAAAGCACATGACACAAAGCCAGTGGCGTTTTTGTTTTACAAACCTGCTCTTTTAGCATTGCCCCAAAGAGCTTGGCTATCTCAGGCAGCTCATAGCATGCAAGAAGCTCTGAAGCTGGGGCAGGAGATCTGCATGCATTGTGTCTTGCAAGATAACCAGCTGCCTAGGGAGGGCCTTGCCCCCAAATCCAAGGATCATTATGCCTCAGCTCAGCTAATGATATCTTTCCTTGGCTGAATGGCACTATTCTAAGTGGAACTACATGACTGGATGGTTCAGGAAATAAGTGTAATTTAATTGGCATAATGGCTCTTTCTGAATAACCTCATGACATACACGAGACAGGGCACCTTAATGCTGCTTACAGCTCCCTCTTCAACCTCAGTTTTGGTAATTCCTAGGGCTGAAGATTTGGTACAATCACAATTAAGTTAGTGGAATCCATTTTAGTACGAGAATGGCCTCTCCTTTTGCCTGCCTACCTCTCAGTAAAGGCCAATCTAAGAAGAAAAGGGAACTGTATTAAGTTCAATGGGATGTTCTCTCAGGTAAGCATAAACATACATAGTTTTCAAGCTAAATAGCCAGGTTTGTTTGCAAATGCTTGCCAAATATGTCTAATATGCTGTTTCAACCAAGATGACTCTAGGCAGCTTACTGTAGTTGCTCTTCATTTTAATATTCAAGATAACTGGATGAGCTGGTTAAAATAAAATTAAAACAAGGTCCAGAGACATCCCATTTGTCTTTCATAACTGGAACCTCAGATTTCTCCTTTAATTCTCCAGAGCATGAAGATCCCCAAATTAACTTACAATATCTAATCCTCCATTTGCTTGTTCCCCAAAGGGAGATACTTTTTCAGACTAGGAGCCTTCAGAGTCTGTTATGTTTTTTTTAAGAGAAATTCAAGAATTCCTCTTTAAAAAAGACTGTTTTCTTTGGAGGGAAAATACCTAATGGGTTTTCTCCAACTCTGATTCACCTTAAATAGCACTTGTCCAGCGAAAAGATTGGACAAGCATTCCTAAACTATTAATTTCTCTCTTACTAGTGGGATATAGAAAATCAAGCCTGTCTCCTTCAGCACCCAATTCTCTTTGTTCTGTTTCTTTGAGCTTTGACTGACTCCAGACCTTCACCTAAATTCACCCCCCTTCCCCTTCAGTTTAAAGACAAAGCTTTTAGGCCACATCCTTGTACAGAAGATTGTATGATTGTCATCCCAGGGAAAAGAGGGGGCCTCAAAGCCTGTGCCATACGCAGTTCTTTGCTCACGTCAATGAACAGCCACAGGCCTTGTCCTCAAGCATCTGGCATCTCCCAAAAAAGGAGAAGGGCTGGACTCCAGAGGCAAGTGTCAATTTTAGCATTTCCCACTTTGGAAGGGAGCTGCTTATTTGAGGCCTCCAATCTTTTCTGCCTTGCAGGCAATAGCAGCTGAGTGTCTGCACTGATTCTCCCCCCATTGGCTTGTTCTTTTATACTGTAGGAGTATGGAAGACAAGCTCAAAGCATATTGGTTTTCCTCAACATGGCAATTTTCAGTTGTGTTGGGTCTGTTGCTCCTGGAATTCCCAGATTGTTATTCTAACGGTTGGCAGATTGTTCTTGAATATACCCGCTATGCTTTATGAGCTTTCATAAAGCATAGATTCTCACCTATCTACTAAGGGCAGATTGTTGGTTTTGTATGTTCTGCGTACTAAAGCAATTCAAGAAATCTTGATGAAACGAACCATGGCTTGGTGTGATGTGTGCAGAGGATTTGTGTGGCTCTGGAAGCAAATCTTGGTTTGCCAGATACTAGCACAATAAGGAACTGTATTCTCCAACCTTGTGGATCCGAACCTGCACTCAACTAACAGCTTGAGAAAGGATCAGTCAGAAATCCTGCTGCTGTGTCTCTTCTGCCTCTAAAAGGCTTTCCTTGGAGATTTTCCAATTCATAGAAAACTGGAAGCTTAATCATTCCAAGAGAGCAAGTGAGGAGAGCTGGGCAAATCAGCTTGGGCTAATTAAAATCAGTGTTAGTCTCTCAAGGGGCTGGTGGTCTTTTCAAGTGTGTTAAGTATGGCAAACTGCCTCACTTTTCCAGTTCACCTGTGGCTGGTAAATTAGGATGATTTTGAAGGGGGGTGGGGAAAACCTCAAGGCCTTGTTCATGTGATTGGCCAGTTTCCCTCTTTCAAATTATCATCTTGAATGTAATTTGTGGTTCATTTGCCAAAGAAAAAGTACTGGATATTCTGTGGGCCTGAAAGCTTTGGAGCAGGATGTAAGCGTGGTCTGCATTAGCTGAGTGGATTAAATATACTCTGTCTTTGCTCAGAGGAATTCTAAAGTTCTTCTGTCTTTCCATATTCCAAAGAGGAAGTTTAAGTTTAATGCCATTTTGACCATGATCTTGCATACACCATACTTAGGCCTAGGGCACTGAATCTGTTCAAGGAAGCTCCTCATACAGTGTCTTCCAAGACCAGGATTTCCTGTAAGGGCAGTGTAGAAAGAAAAAGCAGCATCAGGCCATTGATGCATGCAGAGCCAAAGGTTCCTGTTGTCCCGTCAGGTCCTCAGCAGAACAATGAGAGACCAGATCTGTGGATGGCAGGAGCTCCTGGAATTTGGAGTGAGGAAATGATTGTATATGTGGCAGCAGCAAGAGAGGAAGTAGGAGTGGAGCTCCTGCGGGGTAAGAGCATGCCTGTGGTTGGCTGATTTTGTTATCTCCATACTCTGTTTCATGGGAAAGGCCCTGTAGGCAGCAGCTGCAACAAGAACAGGGCCAAATTTTAACTGCCTGCCAGGTGGGGCAAAAAAGGAGTTTTGAGCCTAGAGAAACAGAATGAGGCTTCAGTATAGAAAAGGGCATCATAAACAGAGTGTCCCAGATCATGTAGAACAGTGTTTCTCAACCTTGGCCCCTGGAAGATGTGTGGGCTTGAACTCCCCGAA
>JANHFM010003579.1:43770-54882 GCA_032468115.1 Grayia smithii
TTTATGGTTGGGGGTCACCACAACATGAGGAACTGTATTAAAGGGTCGTGGCATTAGGAAGGTTGAGAACCACTGCCTTAGAGCAATGATGGGATATAAACTAAATCTCATATTCTATGACTTTACATGATAATACCACTTCAATATTTTAAAACATAAAACCTGAAGAACCTATGGCTTTCAAATGTTGATGAGCTCACAGCAACTCATAGCAACTTATGTGTAAACCCATGTCAGCTGTACAAGCTAGGAACTGTAATTCAACAATATTTGAAATCTTCTGTTTCCTGCACCTGATTCTCCTTTTATACACGTTCACTACTAATTACAGTTATAAAATAGAAAGGCTGAATAATTCAGAAAAACAGTTTCTCTTCAATAAGAGATACTCACTTCAGTTGATTTCATAAAATTGGCTCTTGGGCAAAAGAGAAAAGACTGAACTCCATGCAATGACCATCCACTTTCTGTAAAACAAAGTCCAGAGGTGAACATGGGATATCTCCTTAGTTATAACTAACACAAACCCAGTACCCTTCAGATGTGTTTAAGATATAACTCTTATCAAGGCAGACAAGACAGTAGATTAAATGTAGGAAAATAGCCTATAACCAGATGTGAATAATCTTCTGTATTACTTTGCTGCAATTCTATGTGTATTTCTTGAAACATCCACCTAATATTCACATATTAACTTCTTTGGGTTATTCCAAAATAATTTGCTGGGTCCCATTCAAATTATTGAGCAAAGAATGGATTTTATTAAAACTGTTATACGTTTTTCCTGCCTCCTTCAGCCTCCTACCTTTTCTGTAGTGATTCTCCTGGCTGCATTAGTTATTGTGAATATGTTTTCAAGTATTTCCCCAGTCTTTGTGTACATCCTGGTCCAATTCAAGGGGCTGGTTGTCACCTTCAAAGCCCTACATGGCTTGAGCCAGGTAACTGACGGACTATTTTTCCTGGTCACATCTACATGACCCATCAGAGCAGGGATGCAAGGCATGCTATGGGTCTTCTCTCCTAAGGAGGTCCATCTAACATGGGTGTCAAATTCACTGTGTCATGTTGCGGTCATGTGATGTATCGTGATGTTTTTTCCCTTCGCGGAGCTGGGGTGAGAATGGCCTGCATCTGGCCTGTAAGCCACCAGTTTGACACGCCTGATCTAATAGAATTAAGAAGGGCCTTCTATGTGGTAACTCCCTCCCTATGGCACATCATCCCCACAGAAATTGTCCCCCACTCTGACTCTTTCGCAAGACCCTGAAAGACTTAGTTTTGCCAAAGGGCCTGGGGATTCCAGAGCAGAACAGAACCCATAAAATGGCCTATTTCATTGATTGATTGTTGTTGCCGTGGGAGGTTATATAAAACAAATCAATCAATCTCCTTCTGTCAGTAGAACTTCAGAACCCAGAAATGCTTTTCAGTTACTCCAACCTCTGCTGAGTCCTCCTGTTGTGATTGTTTTGTATTTTGTATCATAGGAAGAAGCCCAGTTACGATAATACAAACTTGGCGATCCAATCTGCTGCAACAGTGAAAGAAACAACATACTTGTTGTAACAGGATCCTTCGGGTAGTAAAGTCATTGTGAGAAAGAACTCATTCTAAAGATAGTGGTCTGGACATTATCTGCTAAAAGGTTTGTGGTTACTTTGCACACCCATCTCCTTTCTGCAGACTTAGTGTCATCATACTGACATTTAGCAATAGTTGTTTCTTAATGTTCTTTTTTTAAACTTCTGAACATTCATAGGAATATTTTACTGAGAAAATGGAAAGTAGAGCTTGCTGCAAAATGTGCATTGATAGTTTGAATTGTAGCGTCTGAAGAAATGTAAGTGAGGATTAAAATGCTGGACGTGGACAGGAAGTCTCTGGGTCATATTCCCACTTGATTCTGAAAGAATATAACTGTTGTAGCCATTAACAGCCTGATAGAAGGATGAAGAAATTAAACCTGTTACTTATTCAGGTCAGGAACTATAATCCATCTGACTTCTACCTGCTCTTTTGCCTACATTTTGCTCAATTTTGCATCCACTAAATTGATTAGACAATAAACTCCCTTTCATTTTACTTGTCTGAATAGGCCAGTTTGTCTTCAGACTACCTACCTGCAAGATCTTAAAAAATTGCTAGTTGTTTTTTCTTACTTCTGTACTATACTATTCAGAGATAACATAATTATCTTTATATTTTCCATGTTATCTCATTCCAGTTTTGCTGTATTTGTGTATAATATGCAACACATAAATAAATAAAAGTGATTTTGAGGTAAATTACCTGAAATGCACTCAGTGGTTAGAAATGTCATCTTTGGGAGGACATTTTAGAAATTTGATACCAGTTGTTTAATTGTTCAAAAGTCATTGTGCCCAAGGCTGCTTTGAGGGAGGTGGTTCCTATCTATGCCCAATCATTGCTCTCCTATTATGAGTTAAAAGTAGAATTGTAACTAAATTTCCACCCTGGCAGGAATCTTGTTTGTTCAGAACATTGTTCAGAACATTTCTAACTTTTTTTTTTCATTATTAAAAACTATTTCAGTTTGGTGTGGACAGGTCATTTGAAATATGCCATACATTTATTTCACCTGTTCTGTTAGGTTTCAGTTCATGGACCAATGTAGTTATTTGAAACAATTTTTTTGGTCATAATTTTGTATTTATGTTTACTTATGTTTTCTTAAGGATTCTGGCGGAGATCAGTGAGAAAGACCCATGATTTTCTTGATCTTTTTATTTTTGCCCTGTTAATTCTTCCTATATATGGGTTACCCACTGAGCTCCAGACTGCCCCCGATCTCCGCTCTTTCCGTCGTGGCCTGAAGACTTGGCTTTTCCAACAGTCTTGTTGATCCGGGGGTTAATTTTAATTTTGGGTTTTTAATTATTATATTGATAGTCTTAATATTGTTTTTATTTGTTTTACTGTATTGTATATGTTTTTATCTATGTGCGCCGCCTTGAGTCCTTAGGGAGTAGGGCGGCATACAAGTTTAATAAATAATAATAATAATAATAATATATGTTTTGCAATTTGATCCTCATTTACTTTCTTTACTGCATATGACATATTTTGGTTTCTCTTCAGATCATATAAATCATTCAGCTATACGATTATGCTACTCTACATTATTATTGTTCATATTGGATACTTTTGTATTCAATTTACAGTATTTCATAATCCACTATTTCATTATTTATTTATTTATTTCAATACAGTATTTCATAATTAATTTTTTTATTTTGCCTTGTTATCACACAAATTTCCCCATTGCCACTGCATTCAATTAACTTCCATATTTCTCCTGAAACACCCAACTCTCACTTTCATATGGCAAAGTAGCAGAAGCATGGTTTTTTATACAGTAAATAAAGCAAATTTTTCTTCTTAAACATTAATTTCTCATATAGATCAGGCTACCTTTCTACTGGTACTGTACATCTTCACATTTTTCTATCCATTTCCCATGTTTTGTGAATATTATATCAGTATACATCTATTTGTTGTAATTTATCATTGCGTATAATGGTCAATTGTTCACTTCTGTCACCTCTGTCAAACATACCTACCATGGTTTTTTATAATACATTTTTTAGATCCATACTTTGCACTGCATCATACAATCTGCTGGACACTCCTTGTAAATAATTCAGATTCTCAACCAACCATAGGGCAAAAAATTGGGAAGAGAAGAAAATGGAAGTGTTTTGTGTATTTGTTTGTGTGTGTGCATGCGTGTAAGAAACAAAAGGAAATAATTTTTCTGGCCCTTCTGCTAGCAGCTATTGGGTAAATCCATTTTTGGTTGATTTCCGATCATAGCTGGCAATAACCTTTTGTGGGTTTCCTTGAGGGATTGGGACCAGAGGCTGAAAGATTTTCCCACGGCCTAAAGATAAGCCTTTATCACTTCATGATGTTTGCAAATCAAGATGATATTTCAGATCTTGAAATGAGATGACTGTGGGGGTGGCAGTGCTGTGCTGTGGTAAAATAACTCCTTAGTCATGTTTGTCTGTTTATTAAGAGTGCCCAGGTATGTGCACAACACATGTGTCCTATGTGGATGGGCTAGAGATGTATTTAATTTCAATCCAATTCATTAGTATTTAGAAAAGGACTGACATATTTCCCTTGTGGTAAGATCTGAACTCACTGTATTCACTCATACTAAGCCACAGGTTTACAGACTATACTATTGTTGCAAGCAGGGTTTGGACCACCCTTGATCAAGAACAAAACCATGTTAAGGCTCTGTGCATTATGTAAATCTGCTATTGTTATCATTATTAACTACAATTAATAAAAATCACAGTGTTTAAAAACTCTGGGTAAAAAGCTTAAAAACTTGAGGTCAAGGCAAGCTTCATACAAAATGTTATTAAACTTAATGACATAATTTTTAATCTTGTGCATAATTCTCTGGGAAGAAGCCACTCTGAACACAATTGAATGTAAGTAAACATATTAAAATAAAACAACCAGTCATCATTATGCTCGTGGCTTGTTCACCAATAGGAAGGATTAAAGAAGTCCACAAACCAGTAGCCCACCGCTGTTCCATTTCGGTGGCTGAAGGATGGATGAGTAGTTATTATATTTCATATTGCAGAAAGGAAATACCATAAAGTCCAGCTATAGCTAAAATTAAATTCTTGATTTTTCTTTCCTGACCTCTTTTTTTTTTTCCCCTTCCCACCCTTTAACTTTAGGAGTGTCCTGGGAACAGGTTTTTGTGGGTTGCATGCATTTTCGTAGTCAACCACATCAGGCCAGCTTTTCCTTTCACCCAGTCTCCAACTCTTGTGTTTGCATCCTAGGTGTGTTTTTGGCATAGGATTTCTCAAACTGTGAGGTATACCTCCCTTGGGGAGGTGCAGGCAGAATCCAGGGGAGAGGTAAAGGACCTTTTAGTTAGATTGTAACAATAAATCCAACTTTCCTATAGTGTCATTGTATTGTTTTCATTGCTCTTTTGTGTCTTTTTCTGTTTGTGGATGGTTAGGTCTGTACATGAAGATTACACTAAAAGGAGGGGTGATGGTAGAAAGTTTAGGAACCCCTGACCTGAAATCACAAGTGACAGGACCAAATGGAAACACCAGGCCAAAGCTGGGACACAAGTCAGCTGTGTTTGCAGGACAATTACCCTTGGTTACTTAACCATGGTTAACCCATCGCCTGGGTTAATGAATGATTAACTCAACACACTGAACAACAAACTAATCAAAGGGGCTAATTTCACATAGTTCATTGAGCCTCAAATCAGCCACCCTTTGTTTTGGAAAGAACATACCACTGGACCGTAAATTTTATGTAGCTTTCGCATTCGCCCCCTTTCATGCCATAGTAAGGACACCAACCCTCCCAGTGTTGCAGCATTGGACAAGTTGGCTGGAATGGCTGTAGTTTCACAATATTTAGAGGGCACGGGTTCTCAGCAGTTGCTATTTTGTACCTCCCACAACCTGAAAGAAGAACTGAGGAATCCAGTCACAGTTATTACTCCCAGGTGGTGGGGCCCATTGACTCATCCCACCAGAATAGAAAGCTCTTGTTCTGTTTTCTGTGGGAATTTTTCTCCAAGGGAAGGATGCGGTTAAAGATCAAGGCACCAATCAGACATCCCCATTTGCATTTTTGCCCCACCCAGCCTCAGAGCTTTTCCCAGGTGGCAGAGTTAACCCTTGGGTTCCTGGGTCCCAGAGGCAGGTATGCCTCTCTGTATTTTCTGAACCTGGGACTATTCCCATTAGCATTGGTGGGAGATTTCTTCCAGGCAGCTAGAAGTTGGAAAGGATTAATTGGGTTACTGTGCAGTGGGATGAAAGTTAAAGGTCTCATTTACCTGACACCTCTGCTTTGGGTAGCAATATGAAAATGTAAACATGCATTTAACATTACATGCTTGATTGAGGATTGAGTAGTTTTGCCTTCCCCATTCCCATTCCCTCAGGATTTTTCTTTTGTTAAATTTATAGTGTGGTGCAGGTTAGAAACCTAACTGGCCTTCCCAAAAATATTTCACTGCAGAGAAGCCTGTTGCTATCCTCAGTTTAAGGGGGTTAGCAGTCTGAGGCTTCTGTACAATTTTCCTGGCAGACACACTACAGTTTTTTAAATTTTCAGAATTGGATAAAATCTGTAATTCTTGACTTCAGCTTGTAATGTAACTAAAAAACCTAAGAAGCATACTGGTGGATGTGGTGGCAGTGGGAACAATGCAGCCTTTTATGTTAATTAGGTTTATGGTGGAGAATGACTTATTGTATGGTGCCTGCTTATTCAGATCTGCCAGTCTCACATTTCTGCATCCTAAATAGAGGTTAAAATCTCACCATCTTCTTCAAGCATCCCTTTTGCTTCAGCTTTTGGTCAGACTGCCTGAATTAAATTCCAGCATCAGGGTTTCTTCAGATAACTGCCCTCCAATCAAATTTTGAACTGCAGCTTTCATAATGAGTTTGATTCCCGCCACTTCTGCCTAAATTATCCTATAGAAGCCACTCACTCACCGACTATAGGAGTTAGTGCTCGTTATATGCTGGAAACTGTTCATTGAGCTCAAGGCCTTAAAAGGGCAACAGACTAATGGTCCGAATGAACAACTCTTTGTCTCCAGGACAGAACTGTTAATTGATATTGCAGGTATCGTGTGAGACATTCTGAAGTGGTTAGCGGCAAAACCAGACAGACACACACACACACACATGCACACATTCACACAACAAAACCCCCTTCCAAAACCTTGATAAATATAAAGCCTAATCAAAACTAATAAATTGGCTCTAGAAGTGACTCTAGAAGTCAGAAAGTGTGGGTGGAGATCCAGCACGTGTGCATTGTATCCCCAATATATCCGGAGAGCACCAGTTTGAGAAAAGTAGAAGAGTCTGGATGAAATACTCTTAACGTCTAACCACTTCTGAATAAGAAGGTAGCTCTGCAAATTTGGGGATCATTCTATCTCTGCATTTAGGAGTGAACTTTCTTTCCTGGATATGGCTGGGTCAATGATACTTCAGTAAATATGTGGTAGGAATGCAACCATTGTATTCATTATACATGTTACTATGTCTCTCCCCAGTCCTCAGACAAAACTACAACAAAATACATCTCTCAAGCCAGAATCTATGAGAAAGTGGAGAAATGGCTTATGTGTTTTCCCCTATGGGTTTTAGTGCTTTTTTCTTACCTTAGTCTATAATGGTTATTGTTAGGGGAGGAGGGCTGATAGAGCAGTTGGTACACCACCCAGTACGTGAGTGAGTACGTGCCATGTTTCTTGGCAGTAGCATGCAGATGTGTGAAAACTCTTAGGGAAACAGCCTGCCAACTCATGCTTAAAGATGCGGATGAGAGAGGGAACAGGCTAACATCCTTCCTCACCTACCCTCTGTCAGGACAGACTCTCCCCCAGGCATGGGGTTAGAATCACTGTATGTTTCTTGGCGTGCCTTTTCATTAGAGTGGCAAAACTATTCTGGCAATGCACTCCCTTCCCCTCCCCCTCTCATCCACACCCTTCCTGCAGCTGGGAATAGAATATTTGGATTCTCAGTACTACCTAATTCCAGCCCCCTCCCCCCCATCCAGTATTATTGAGTCCTGCTTGTTGAAGTTTGCTCCATATCCTCAGGTATCCTGCTGAACCAAGTGTATTGCTGTTGCTGTTGCTGCTGCTGGCGGTTTACTGAAGACGTTACCCACATCTGTGTGCAAACACCTCACTGACTGCGAAGATGGAACTGCAAAAAATGGGAAGTGAGAATGGCACTGAAAGATTCAACGGTACCATACCTGACAGTGACAAAGCAGCTGTCCTGGAGGATGGGTGAGTCTTTGGTAGGAATGACAGAGTAATTGGTTGGGAATACGCCCTCCATGGCATAACAGTTAAGATATTAGACTGGCACCAGGAGACCAAGTTCCCGCTTGACTGTGAAACTGACCCTCTGACTTCAGACCAATCATATTCTCTCAGCCTTGCTTACTTCACACTCGGGGATAAAATAAGGGGGAGACTCTGTATGTATACTGCATTGAGCTCCCAGTGAAAAGGTGAGATATTAATGCAATAAATATACGAACAGGGAGTCCTTGTTTCACTATGGTTATTGGGCCTGACAGCTCCATTGCTAAGTGATGGGGACATAAAATGCAGCATCATGTCACTGTGCCAATTTACGGTGACAGTTGTGGCAGTCCCAGTTGCTGTGAATCCAGCATGGTTGCAGTCTCCCACAGACAGTTGATTTCCATTTGTGACCTCTGGTTGGCTTCCCCTTTGACTTTGCTTTTCAGAAGCCAGCAGTGAAACTCACAATTAACCATGGTATGCTGTCAGGAGTGAAATGCAACTGGTTTGGACTGGTTCGGCTGAACTGGTAGCGATAGCGGCACGAGGCTCCGTCCACCTGCCCAGTCATCATTACTTCCTGATTTTAGTCAGGAAGTAACCTGTTATTTACCCTCTGCGCATGGGCAGAAGAGTTTGCACAGGTGCAGAGGGTCGAAGCACATGTGTCATGTGTGCGAGCAGATGGGAAAGTAAGTAGATTTCACCCCTGGATGCTGTGACATAATTGGGAGCTGACTGCCAAGTGTCCAAACTGCGATCACATGACTTTGGGGTCACTGCAACAGCTACAACAACGAGGACCTCAATCAGAGTCTTCATAAGTAGTTGCTGAACGAATGGTTGTTTAATGAAAATGAAATGAATTTACAGCTTTGCAAGTTTTGTGAACTGAAGCATGCATATATATTCCTGTAGTATCTGCACATTGCAGAAGAGGGTTACGGCTTAGAAATACAGCACAAAAGGCAAAGATGAGGAAAGATGAGCAGTTTACATGTGAAAGGGGAACAACAAGAAACAACATAAAATATTAATTATAATTAATAAACCCAATACTTGTGGAATTTATATCTATATATTAGAAAAAAATATTTAAATTGTGGATTTTAGGAGAAATTTGCATAATAATTGTATATATACTTTCATGCAACCTTCAAAACAAATGCAAGTAGTTATAGAAATGAAACAGAAAAAAGAGAGGGAAATCGACAATTTATATATTCTTCGTTTGGAAGTTATGAAGAAGGTTGGTCATGCAGAATTGGGCAGCATGTGAGAAAGATGGAAATTAACTGAGCAGGCAGAATCAAAGCCAGAAAAGCAGGAATTCAGGTTAGGCAAAGATACATCAGAGTAGTTCCCCCACATGGGGAAAAATATTTCTGTAACATAAAAAGCCCTGGAGGTAATATAGAAAGATGCAGATTGAGAAGCAACTACTTCTAGTGGCAAAATTAATACGTAGATCATCAGTCTCTCCTCCAAAGTTTTAAAAACTACTCTGCCAGCAGCAAACAAACAAACAAATTTCTTACTTGCATGTTCTGTCAAGCTTCCAGTTCAGGACTTTTTTCTATTTTTTCAATGGAACTACCCGGTTCCCACCCAGATGGTGAAGATGTGTCATAGAAATACTATTAGAGGTCATTAGCTTGATCAGGCATTCTCACCTGTTCTTTCTTTGCACTGGCTTCAAAGAGCACCATTTTGCATAATCAACAGGTGCCTTCATTAGCAAGGGTACCAAATTTCCAGTTGTTTATTAGGTCCAGAAATTAATGGCAGTTATACATTTGAAAAACTATTTTTCATGCTCCAGATTTGGCACTGGACCACTAAAAGGCAAGTGTAAGTAACCATACAGAGCCTGATCTCAGGTTTGATATATGGAAATGTCATTAAAAAACAAAGCCCAACAAAATCAGAACCCAGGATCAGAAACAAAAAGACCAGAACACATTCTCTCCAGCATCCAACATCCAGATATGCAGGTATTAACACCAGATACAATTAAGCAGAAAATGATACCCTAATCAAGGGACTATCAAGAAGAAGACCACACTCCTACCAACACTGACAGGGCAAGCTACTTTACATAAACAGGGAGTCAACAACCCGTATTTTTCAGAGTATAAGACACACCGGAGTATAAGACGCACCTAGATTTTAGAGGTTGAAAACTAGGAAAAAAGTATTCCTTGTCAAGTTTAAAGACATCTGGGTTAGGGCAAGGGTCTTCAAACCTGACAGATTTAAAACTTGTGGACTTCAAGTCCCAGAAATCTGGGACTTGAAGTCCACAAGTCTTAAAGCTGTCAAGGTTGAAGACCTGCTGAGCCACCACCCCCTTCATCACAATCTCCACTCACCTTCTGCTGTCGCCTGCAGAGCCGTCCCCCCCCCTTCGCTACAATCGTCACTTACCTTCTGCTGTTGCCTGCCAAGCCACCTGCTGAGCGGAGAGGCGATCAGTGCATCCAAAGAGTTTTTCGCGTTTCTGAGGATCGGATGCTTGCCACACTTGGGTCGCGCCACCATGGTCACCTTGATGGATTGGGTGTGAGGCAAGCACCTGATCCCCAGAAACATGAAAAACTCTTTGGATGTGCCGATCACCTCTCCGCTCAGCAGGCGGCTCAGCAGGCAATGGTGGAAGGTGAGTGGCAATTGTGGCAAAGGGGGGGGGCGGCTTGGCAGATGGCTCAGCAGGTGACGGCAGAAGGTGAGCGGCGACTGCGATGAAGGGGGGGCGGCTCAGCAGGCAGCTCAGCAGATGACAGCGGAAGGTGAGCGGTGATTGCAGCAAAGGGGGGGCGGCTCAGCAGGTGGCTCAACAGGCTATGGTAGAAGGTGAGCGGTGATTGCAGTGAAGGGGGGAGCAGCTTGGCAGGCAGCTCCTCAGGCAACATTCGGAGTATAAGACACACCCAGATTTTCACCGTTTTGGGGGGTAAAAAGGTGCGTCTTATACTCCGAAAAATACAGTATATAAGTAAGTGCTATTGCTATTGCTATAACACTGAGAGTGACATAATCATGTACAAGGTTGTATCTGCCCACCTTGTCATTGAGACAGTTTTTTATTTTTTCCATATACATAAACATAACGTAAATGTACAATTTCTCATTTGACATACAAATTTTCTTTTAAATCTTATCATCCAATAAACATGTTCGGGATTGTTCTTCTACCATTTCATCTTTAATTTAACAACAGTCCTTCCTTTCCTCCAACT
>JANHFM010003579.1:71762-85427 GCA_032468115.1 Grayia smithii
GAAAGTAAAACTGAAACTCCTCTCCTCTGCTTGTGTTTTGCATTTGGAACAGATTTCTTTTCAGGTGGGGAGGGGGAGTAAAACTCCTTAGCATCAGAGCCTGTTAATAATAGGAAATATTAATGCTCTGATGGTCATTTCAAAAAATCCTTTCTTAGTGAGCACCTAGAAACCAAGAGGAACATATGTGGCAAATTTTGTAGGCTTTACAGTTCTGAAGATTTTGTGATGATGTTACATATTACAGGGGAGTTAAAAACCTGGGAGTTTTGTTCCTTTTTTCCCCAAAATCTTACAACAAAAGAGGAGTGGCCTTTTAATGGTCAAGGGTCATAAGTAATATTGAGGCTGGGGCAGAGGGCCACAAAGGAATTGGGGTTGCATCTGATATGTCAGCAAGGCTGAGTTTGGAGTGTTTCTTCCTCTGTTTATTTATTGAGCTGTGACTACATACTTCAGGGTTTGCATGAAAATGTTATTCTGTTCCTCTTCTCAAAAGAATGGGAGAATGAACTTTCAGTAACTTGATCCAAAGGGGATTCCATAGACACCTCTCCAAAAGAAATTAAGCGAACACCTTTAGCTCTGAGCCACAAGTGTTCCACTCCTGTTCTACCGCCTCCTTCTTTCTGATATCTAAATGCCTTCCTTCTGTTTCTGCCAGGGAATGTTGAAGCAGAGATGTTGCATACCTACATCAGAGTTGACCCTCTAGACAAGCTTATCCTTTGTGTGCGATTGGCTGTACTCCTAGCTGTGACCCTCACTGTGCCAGTGGTTCTGTTCCCGGTAAGATCTTTCTCTCCCATTGTAGCTTATAGTAGTTTATCACCACCCCTCCTTAATCCTAGGTCATCAAGCTCTGTGTGATTGCTCTCTTTTCTGCTCTTCAACTCCAGTGTCAAATTTGGAGTTGGCAAATTTAAGCCACTCATCATGGGGAATGGGTCCATATAATTTTTACTGTGTCTAAATTTGTGGAGCACATTACTCATAAATATTCTTACCATGTTTTATCCTGCTTTCATTCCCATCCTATTTCTGCTTTGTAAGCTCATTGTAATCAAGGGCCTTTCTTCTTACCCTGAGTCATAAATAGCCAAAAGGCAGAAAGGCTAATAATAAAAACAAACAACCATTGTAGTTTATTAGAATGATACAAGCAGCTTCATGTAGAGTATTTCCATAATGATAGTTCTGCAAAATAAGCTAATGTTATCTGCCGTAAGAAACATGAATAGAGAAGAAGTAATGAAACTTTACCAGTTCAAGTTAACTATGCTTCCTCTGAAATGCATATAAGTTTAGGAAAGCAGTTAACCAGGAATGTTTTCAAATAACAAACTGCATCACCAACTGGTAAACCACATTTTAGCCCAGCCTATGAACTCAAGGTATCTGATTTGTGGTCCAGCCCAGAAAATTGATATTGATAGTCCCTGCTTAGTGACTGCCTCGTGCAACAACTGTTTGTAATTACAACAGACTGAAAAAATAACTTTGTGACCAAGCCTCACATTTATGATCTCAGGTCTGTAAAACAAAGGAAAGCTGAAGTAAGCTCATAAGCATAGACACAGTTTCATTTAGCGACCACTTCGCTTAATGACTGATTTGCCAATCCCAACTGTGGTCTAAACTAAACTACCTGTAATTGAGTCAACTATGATTCAGTTAATCATGGGTAAAAGATGTTGTGTGAACTGAATAGTATACTAGTAGACAATTATTTATATACCCTGTTTCCCTGAAAATAAGACCTCCCCTGATAATAAGCCCAATCGGGCTTTTGAGCGCATGAGCTAAAATAAACCTCCCCCCAAAAATAAGCCCTCCCCGAAAATATTTAAACACAGAACTGGAAATCAGGTAAGACGGCAAGAGGAGCCCCATCTTGCTCCACGCGCCCCAAAATAATAAGACCTCCCTGAAAATAAGGCCAAGTTCTTATTTCGAGATTCAAAAAAATACAAGACAGGGGAAACACGGTATGTAAAGCAGGTATCTGTCTCTCTACATAAATCTCTTTGCTAAAGCCACCCTGTACTCCTAGATCCGCAGAGCCATCCAGCACTTGCTATTTCCCAAGAAAGATTTCAGTTGGATCCGTCACGTCATCATTGCCTTCTGCCTGCTTTTCATTGTCAACCTCCTTGTCATTTTCGTGCCAAACATCAAGGATATTTTTGGTGTCATTGGTAAGCATGGGACACTTTTCTACCTATGTGACATTGAACTGTAGCAGTGGATATACTGCCAATGCTGTATTGGGTGTTTTCTGAACAAACAGAATTCTCAGCAACCCAGTTCTAGGAAGAGGTAGCTTCTTCATTGTTCACCAGCATGATACATGTAATAGTCGAGTTCACACATTGCATTCATTTGAGCTATGGTTCGTTTAAAAGAATATATTGAAAATCTTGCATACATTAACTATAGAATCTTCGCATAGCATTAAATAGGAAGCCAATAACTGCAATCAATTGAATAGGAAAAAGTATCTAACACAGTGGTTCTCAACCTTCCTAATGCCGCGACTCTTTAATACAGTTCCTCATGTTGTGGTGACCCCCAACCACAAGAGGAGCGGTGTCTCAGTTCCTAAGACGATCGGAAATATATGTTTTCCGGTGGTCTTAGGCAACCCCTGTGAAAGGGTAGTTCGACCCCCAAAGGGGTCCCAACCCACAGGTTGAGAACCACTGATCTAACAGAATATATAGGAGTAAAATAAGAAATCATTCAGGCCACAAGATGGCGCCGATCTACCAACAAAAGTATTTTGCTCTTAAGAGATCAGTAGGGTGGAATCTCTGAATGTTTGGTTTAAACCAACAGAAAAGACATGCATTTAAACTGCACACATAAAACAATGATTGAGCTTTTTGTAATTCTAACTACGTCTTTATTTTTTTTCCAGTCAAGAAATAGATCTGTGCATCAGATTTTTCCATTTCTGATTCAATTTATTTGATTAACAATTCAATTTCATTTCAATTTATGATTTCTTTTTTTATTTTCTGAAAGTTCCAAGGATTATTTGGGAAGTGAAGAAGAATAATCTTTGCTTTCTCCTCTCCATTGTCGATCCGTTTCTTGGTTGTCTTCCTTGCCCCAGGGAATTGCCTGCAGTTTCCCAAAACAAGAATCCCAAGTTCTCCTGGAGAAAGAGGGAAAGGGGAAATTTTGCTTTTGCAAAATTGCATAACTAGGGAACAATATGTATGAAGTGTATCTGAGCCAATCAGGTATTAGGGTTGAGAGGGGAGCTGTCACATTGTGAATGCTGAGTGGTTATTCACAACATCTGTGTACTTTTTTCTCAGGCGCCACATCAGCCCCCAGTCTCATCTTCATCCTTCCTAGCATTTTCTACATCCGAATTATCCCCAATGAAAAAGAACCACTACGATCAAGACCCAAAATCCAGGTATTGGCTATTGGCAAGCAGATGGGCGGGGGCCCTACAACATGGGAATTATACTAGAGAATTGGACAAAGGCTTTCTTAAAGGCTTAGTGCAAGAGACCAGCGGGTTGGAACTTATTCAGGAATGTGGGTTTCTGTCCATGCTCCTTTGATTTTCTCAGTCTTTAATCACTGCAAAAGATGAGGTGGTAGTTTTGCACCCGGAATTAGCATGGAGGCATGGAGAGGCGTTTTGGAAGCTAAGCTGTTCAACCCAAGCTGATTGGGAAGTTGCTGGACAGATGGGATAAGGAATGTTTTCTTAGAGATTTTGTTTGGGTTGTGGGGTTGCTGGGGGCTGTGTGGGTCCTCTTGTTCCCTCCTGAAAACTGAAAAAAGAAGATTATTATGAGGAATTGTGATACATGAATGCCTTTCTCCCTTCACAGGCTGCGTGTTTTGCTGCCCTTGGTTTCATTTTCATGGTGATGAGCCTCACTTTTATCATCGTCGACTGGGTAACCACAGGGAAGAGCTCTGGAGTGAATCACTAGCGAAGTCCACTCCTCACCCCAAGAGACCAGGTGGTTCTAACCAGGGAGACCATTCAGTGCCAGAGAAACAGTGATGCCTTTTGCTGTTTATCCTCACTCATCCTGGAGACACCATAATTACCTGTCCATCACTTTGGAGAAGTGTTGGAAGCCACCTCTTTGGTGCTATGGCAAGGCAAAGTAATTTGGAACATCTCCAGGGCTTCACTACAGCCCTTCTAAGATCTAGGCCTCTAAATCAGAGCCTCTGAATTTAAGCTCCCTTCATTTGCTGGCTCCTATGGTAGCAGCATTATTTTCCTGGCCTTCATTTTTTTTTCTCCCTGGCAATATTGTGCCATCACCAACAATTGCATGTCTCGGCAAAACCACGTGGGGTTAGGTTTGGGTTTTCTTTGCCCAGGATTATCGTGCTGCCTCTCAACAAGGCTTATTTTGGCTTTCTCCCCATCCTTCTCCTCTTCCTCCTTCACCTCCACTGTTATGGAAGGAATTTCAGGCTGGTTTGTCCTCATTTGTCACTGTACCAAATGGTGCCTTGATGTCTCAACAATTGTGACTCCTTATCCTTTGTTATCCAACATGGAAGAGGGTGGGGGCTGGTTGCTATGGAAGCATAGTGTCTGATATCATTCAGTCTCCTGTCTGATATCACTTAAGACCGCAACAATGATACCAACTGACAGCGAAGGAAATGCCATGCCTGGATGGGTGTGATCAAAGCAACGGACAATCTAATTTATTTGCTCTTATTTAATTTCGACCTGGCTACCAGACCAAAGAATATAAATAACATAGCCATCCTAATGCCTATTTAATCCACGCCACGATTCCAGGTTTTTCTGACATAGATGAGGCCTGGGAATCAAGGGAGGAAGGAGAACTAGGGACCCCGGAATCCTGGAAATTTTCTCCCACCTAAGGAGGCAGAGCAGAATGGATCATGTCGGTACAGCAGGAGACTCAAGGACTCTCTGCTAGTGGGAGGCGAATGCAACTCCCTCAAATTGTGGGAGTATGTTGTTTGCTGTCTCCTGTCTCTGAATGATGCTAGGTTTTCTTCCTGAGGCTATCCAGAAAAGTTAATTCTACATACACTACAACACCATCTGGTGATTTCCCATTGGTGCATCTCCCTGGGCCCCAGGGATTAAATTTCTAAATGCTGCATTTGAGTTTAGGATTCCATTTGTGAAGTATCTGAATGTGAATCTGCTCTTATTGGCTCAGTTAACTTCAAATGGTGCTGATAATGCAAAATGTTAAGAGCCTTGATTGAAAATTATTGAAAAGACACTAGGGAAAAAAAATAGTAAGAGAGAGGCTGTACAGGTAGTCCTCAACTTACAACTGCAACTGAGCCCAAAATTTATGTTGCTAAGTGAGTTTTGCCCCATTTTATGACCTTTCTTGCCATATTTATTGTTAAATTAGTAACACAAATGCTTAAGTGAATCTGATTTCCCCATTGACTTTGCTTGTCAGACGATTTGCAAAATCTTGTGATCATATGACCCCGGCACACTGCAACACTCATACATGTGAGTCAATTGTCAAGTACCCAAATGTAAATCATGTGACCATGGAGTAGCTGCAATGGTCATAAGTGTAAAAAATGGTCATAAGTCACTTTGTTTGGTGCCGTTGTAACTTCGAACGTTCACTAAGTGAACAGTTGTAAGTTGAGCACTTCCTGTATTTGCACAATATACTTAACCAGGCCAATTACAAATCTAATGGCTGAATTTGCATAAAATGCTACACATGACTAGTTTTTTGTGGTTTTACTATGTTGCGTAAACCCACCTAATTAGTTTAGGGCTCAGTATGTATGTGAAAATGAGTTAATTGAGAAAATAGATTAATTAAGTGACCAGTTTATACCAGTGATACAAGCCAGCAAGGCATTCCTAGATATTTTTCCCCTTTGGAACTGATATACCAGATTTGCTTTTTCCCAACATCTGTACAATGATGACTTACATCTTTGTCCTCCAGTATTTTCCCTATGTAATTACTGCTTTTTTCAATTCAGAGATACTGAAGTAGAAGCGAGAGAACAATGATAGGTTAATCATAGGTTAATCATAGATCACCTTTCATCTGCCTGAACAGGTATAGTTTTGTTATGTGCAATGAAACTTAAGGAATTTAACTACCAAGAATGCATCTGTATTTCCACACATATCTTCCCTGTCACCTTCATGGTCACTGACATGAATCTTTTAAATTGCACTTTTCAGAATTGTTAAAAATATTCTGTCTCCCCCTCCTTCCCACCACAATAGCACTTACATGTAAAGATAGTTTAACAAAACTAAATACTGCTATTCCAGCAGAACATGCCACTTTATTTTTGTATTTTGAGATGCTTATGTGTAATTCACCTTTTTGAGTAATTTAATTAGTCATATTAAAAGGTGTAAGAACCTTTTTCAAGTAAAAACTTGAAAAAGTGTTTAAAAAGCTTTTAAGTTGAAAGGTGATACTTTCCTGTGAATCTTTAGTCCTATAATTCTGAAGATTAAACACCCCCTGAATTATGGATCTTTCATTGCAATTTTGCATGTCCCTTGATAATGAATGGGTAGAAACTAAATCTTTTGGTAGGAAGGTAGTAAGATCAGCCTGACAAAGACAATCTCTTCCATTATTCATCTTTTTTTTAAAATCTCTAGTTATTTGATATCTTTCTGCCTTTTGTTCCCTTTTTATTTATCTTTTCCTTATACAGAAATGACAGAAATTATTCTTTATTTTAGGTGTACATTTCATCAAGTGTTAATACTTCTTGTAGCATTGCCTGATTGCTAATTGCTTGCTCGCACTTAAAGGTTATCTTTTTAAATGCACTTGTATGACATCTCTGATAAAAACTATCTAATGAAAGAAAGCCTGTTAGATCTAAGGGAGCTTGGTCGACTGTCAGAACTCTCAGGAATGTTCCTTTTTCTATAGAAATTCTCTTGTAATCTGAACCTTTGGCTTGAGTCATAGCCTCTGAAACAGAAAACAAATTTGATCTGTCATCTGCACAAGATCCTTAATCTTGACAATTATTATACCACAAATACCTCAGCGTGATTTTGAAAATGAAAGAGAATGGAAGGGTTCCTTTGACCACCCTGTCTCTAGTTTATGTAATAGGTTCTGCATTATCTACATTTATTCTTCAATTTTTTTTTGCTTTTATTTGCTGCTGCTTGTTATCAGTTAAAGAACTGTTAGGGATTCAATATTTTTCCATTGAGAAGATGAGATTCTGGAGGACCTAATTGAACGATATGAGTTCCTTTAGATAATAGTTATGCATTTTCCTCCTAGCAACATAAATCGCACATCATAGCTTTGCTCTGCTGATTGCCATATGCTAAATAAATAAATCTGATCAATCTATCTAATTTGAAAAGGAAATACTCTTAGCAATACATCAATGTGGTACATACATTGTCCAGAACAATATTCATTATTTGCACTGCAACATACTTAGACAGTACATGGAGCAGCTCTCTGCCTTTAAAAGTTGACAAATGGAAAACTTAGATTAAATTAGAAGTGGCTTGTATCTTTACAAAAGGGTGCATATGCTCAGCAGAAATGAAAGCACTGTTCCAAGGTAGTAATCCACCCACCTATCTGTAAAGTATACATGAGTTAACTTCAAAATTTTAAAAATGTGCTGAGATAAAGTCTGTAAAAAGAGATCTAATCATTGGAAATCCTGCTGGTACATTATAATAATTCAAACAATTTCAGCAATATTATCTTATTTTTTGCTCATTCTAGAGGGAATACCCCTAGCGTCTTCCCCCCAAATAATCTTTGTCTTTTCCTGTTAGAATGAGAAATTGTCATAAATCTTCGTTTAGATCATACTTTGTAATGTATGCAAAACTTATGATCATGGCCAGAGTATTCTGTTTATTTAATTTGTATGGTGTATAATAAAGTAAACCCCATGTTTGATACCTTTATCTTCTGCTACATATCTGGTAAAATACATTGAACTTTGAAATTCTAAACAGATTCATTACTTGGAGTGGTATTCGATTAATCCTTCCCAATTGTGGAACAAACTTCATCCATAGAACAAGCACAACGTCAAAATCTGTTTCTGAACACAGGGCAAAGGAGGGTAGAAGAATTCTGAAGTAGAGAGTGGCTTGTACAACATAGGAAGCAGAAACACTCAAATTGAAGTTTTGCATAAAGGGGGACGTCCTTTACTGAATCTGATTGTCCTATTGCTGCTCATAGTTTACCAGATTCTGAGGAGCAGCAACTTCACACAGTGTAATTGACTTGTGCTTCTTCGAAAGCAATGCCACTGAGTGTCATGCTCCTGTTTAAAAGCCTGAGCTTTCTGCTCTTCTTGGCTTACTAATGTTGAATCCACAAGCTGACTATAAGGTGGTCAGATGGGAAACAGGTCCTAATAGTATGTAAAAGAGAAGTTCATTAGAAAAGAATTGTTGCTGACACCCCTTCTTCAGCCCAGCTATTTCAAACCACCTTGTAGCCAGCTGCCTGCACTACATGCATGCTTGTAAGCATCTGAGGAGAAACTGAGGTCATGTCCTCACTAATGACTTGAAGCATACTTATAGCATCACCACTACAGTGATGGAAGGCCTGTTAGGGAACAATAATGGTTGGATGATTCTAGTAGGCAGTTGCTAGTGGGGGAATGGTGGCTTAGCAACTGCAGCCTTTTCCTCCTAGCCTAGCGTAATTCAAAGTAGCGGGAATGCAAGATGAAACATCTAGTAGAGCAGAATTCACAATTGAGCCCTTGGCTTGGAAACCTGATACCTTCTGGGAGAGTTTGGCTCTCTGCTGACCTGTGAAAATCCACACCTTAATTTCTTATCCAAATGAAATAAGTACCTCACTGCAACACTTTTACCCCATTAGGATCTGGATGGCCTCAGCTTTTTTTACTTCTTTGTTTTTCATTAAATGGAGCTGGCTTTCTGCTTGGAATAGTAATGGGATCCAGATTTAAGGGAGGAGGGAACACATTCAAAATGTGAACTTCATAGAAGGACACAGTATTTGTATAATTTTGGTATTCAATAAAGAACTGTTGACCTTGTACTCTCTATTTGATTTGTTTTTATTATTTAGAACTTCTTTGTCTGGCTTAGACATGATGGTTTTATATGTGTCGGTATGCTCATTTATATGTGAAGACATACTCCTCTTTATTGAGATACCTGCTATAAGTAATCCTTGTTTAGCAACCACAATGGGACCCAGCAACTCAGTTCTTACGCAAAATGGTCGTTTGTGAAATCATAGTTGTGCTTACGATCTTACTTCAGCTTTCCTTTGCTTCACAGGCCTGGAAATGTAATAAATGCGAGGATTGGTTGCTTTTTCATCACCATCATATCTGTGAAAGATTATTAAATGAGGCAGTCACTAAATGAGGAATATCTGTAATGGCATTTTTTTTAAAAAGGGGAGACTCAGATTCAGTTGTATGTTCTGGATTTTGTGTTCTTTACATATTCCACATCACTGTCCAGTTCAGCACAGGTCTCATTTCTTATATTCTTGGTGAAATATTTAAGAACTGTTTCACCTCCAGCCCACTGTACTGTTTTGTGCCTGTATCATTTAGCGAGATGGGTGGTGCTTAAATTTAATGAATAAATAAAATCTTACTGATGTTTTGCTTTTGGTTTGTTGTGATGAACAACAAAGCCATCCTTGGTCCTATTAATTGTTTAATCTTGAAAGTCTCCTTTTGTTAATTGTGACATCACTCCGGGCATTTTGTGTCACTAGGACTGTTGTTATTTTAGAGAAGAGAAAGAAAGGAGTCCTGAGACCAAATAGTACTTTTCTCAGAAATTATTTCTTAGTTCTGTCCTACTTTACCTGATGTCCTTGCTTATCTTGGAGATTTGCTACATTGGCATATAATTTTTAAGCTAAAATTTCAGTCCTAATGCTGTGAGGCCCTCAGACAGTTTCCAGCCAGCTCTGGAAACTGGGGAAGTCTTCAGGTGATTTGTTGGCATAAGGCCTTTTCCTGTTGTTATTATTACGTTAGGGCTGGAAAACTCCTTGGACAAAGGCTGGCTGAGTCCAAGTGGAAATGGCTGCCACTCAGCCAACTGAACGCACAATTGTTCTACTTCATCTGTAAGGCACACAGAAAGAAGCAAGGCCATTAGTCGTTCATCTCCTGATCAGCCCTACTGATATACTTATCCAGTGTTATTTGCATTTAGAATTTCAATATACCAGGCAGGAATCCTGTATGGAAAACTGGGACTGCGGTCTGGAAACTGGGAGAGAGTGTTAGAGCTTCAGGCATTTACTTTTTCCATTATTCAAGGTCTCCCCTCAAATGTGGTCATCCTGAAGCCTGACTCTGTAGGACACCTGAACAATTACCACCAGCTCTCCCCCTTCTTCCTCAGCTTCTCTCTGAATCCAATACAGGCCAGTTTGTGTCTTCCCCAAATTTGATCATACTGTAGAAGACCTCAATAAGATTTTGAGAGCTCCTACAGCTGGTTCTCATGTTCTGTCTGGAAGTCTTCCTGTTATTCTGTTCCTCGTCCAGTCACCCTTTAGTTATTTATTTAAAAAGTTTACCCCTCTCTTCTGTGATAACTATTAGTTGTCTCAGGTTGCACATCACTGGAAACAGAATTAAAAACCTGTTTCTGTATTTAAAAAAAACACTTAAGAGAAATAGCTTTGGCAGCAGATATAAAACTCCACTGAATAAAGTACCAAAGATATGAGTGCATCCAATAAAAAGTTAGGAATTTATGACTTCTTACGATGCGATGGGAAGGATTGGGAAAACTGATGCTGGCTGCTAACTACTTGAGCATCCAGTAAAGAGTGGTCAGGAAAGCCTGCATCATTGAAAAGTATTTATTCCTGTCCCTATATTAACTCTGAGCATTTTGAGGTAAGAATGATTTCACTGCAGGAGGCAAGGAGCACATCAACAATTGCTATTGAGAGCAAGCCTGGGAGGAAAGAAAGCATCCAGTCCACTCACTTTCCTGGTAGCTGTGATGACTCCCCCAGTCACTTCTCCAGATGCCTCTCCAGATGTCAATTTGGAGGAAGATGAACCAGTCTCGGGCATGTCAAGAGGAGTTGCCCAATGGCTCCAACAAGGCAGGGGTTTCAAGTCCAAGTGAGGGGTAGTGGTTGATGGGAGAGAAACTGGACGAGCAGCCAGCTGAGAATGATTTGGCTGAAGCATAGCTGCAGTAGGATAGCTCTGAGGCTTCAGGTAGGAAAAGCACACAGCTACAGTCAGTCAGTGATGAGGAACAGGAACTGCCTTCTGTACCTGATCAGAGAACATGTAGGATAGAGAAAGGCAGAAGCAATGAAGATCAGCTTGACTACTTCCGAGGAGGCAGCCTTGTCCCTCTTGATGGGCTGCACCAGAAGCTAGCTATTTAGCACAGCAGACAGATGGAGATGACGCTGGGAATAATGTATTCATTTCTGAACTGTATGTTTCCTGATCATGGTGATTCCTGCCTTGACTTTGGATTTGACACCGCGCCTTGACTTTGGATTGTGCCTTGTGAACTCTGAACTTTTCTTGCCTCATGAACCCTCTTTGGTTGAAGTTTTAACTTTGCCTGGTGGATTTATCATGTTTGGGAAACGAAACAAAGTGTGTTGTGGCCATTGCTCTGTGGACTAGCATTGATCTGCTTTTGGCTGGACTTAATTGGGACAGTTCTGGATTTTTGATGAAGGGATCTGCTGAGAAATGTTAATAAACCCACTAAACCACCATTACGTGTGCATGTGAGTGAGCAGGACAGCAGAGTAGCCAATCGTCACTTTCTAGAAGCAGGAAAAAGCTTTCATTTGGGCACTAGATGACTTCTTTATTCTTGAGTAAAATTTTGTTAAATGGTCAAAAGTTAGCAATCCTCACTCTGTAGGCAGTAGAAGTGAAAATACAATGTAAATACCAGTTATTTATAATTTATCTTTTTTTAAAGAAAAAATCTGGTAAGGAAAGAATTAAAAAGAAGGAATATATTGAGAATGTACAAAATATAAACATCATGTAAGATGCTCAAATAAAGTGAAAAAAGACATACAACTATTTTCTTAAAAGTGACATTCAGTTGGAACAAATATAAACAAATATGAGGACCCAGATTGTTGGGGGCAATAAGCTGACTTTGTAAAATGCCACTGGGGGGGGGGGCAAAAGTCCTAATAAGCAGGCATATACAAGGAAAGAAGGAATTTACTAAGCACATTGAGTTGTGCTTAATAAAATTGTAAGCTGCCCTGAGTCTCCGGAGAAGGGTGGGATATAAGTTGAATTAAAACAAACAAACAAACAAACAAACAAACAAAAAAGCCCCATTTATCAATTTAACATTCTAAGAGCTAATTTTATCTTGAAATCAGAAATTGACCCCAAAACAGTTAAGAAGATAGTCCTGGCATGACTATCTTGAGTTATTTCATGCCCCCACCAAACTACCCAGATAGAGAGCTGAATCAGTGGGAAAAAGAGCCGATTTGCCTCTTCCTCAAATTTGATCGTAGTGTAGAAGACCTTGAGGACCTGGGAAATATTTTGACAACTGCAACAAGTGGTTGTCAATCTATTCAATCGAACAGCCTCCCTCTCAACAGAGGGGGAGGAATATGACAACAACTATCTCCTGTTTACAACACAGTCCTTTTTGCAGTTCCAAGAAGATCCCACAATCATTTGCATTCTGATTCAGGTGACACAGGTAAACCCCCAAGTGGCCTCGACTGCTCTCAGAGAGAGTGCTAATGATGAAATGACTAAAAAGGAATATAATCCTTCTATTCCTCCCTCTGCTATCATCCAGTCAGAACTGAAGAAGCTTCTTGGATGAGAAGCGAAACCTCTTCCTCAACGAAAAATCATAATCCACTTACTTTTTTTTTTTGAAAAAGCACCTTTGAGACACTGATGTTTATTGTTCATTGATGATGATGATGATAGATTGCATGATACATAGCACCAACTTCTACCATCATCTTTATGTGCAGATGGGTTCCAAAAAGCATTGTTAAAAAAGTAGTTTGGAAGCATATCCACTTGGCTAGAAACAATGAGAAAGAAGCTTAAAGGTGATACCAGAAGTCTTGGTTCTGAAAGTACTACAGAGAATGGGGAAGCATTCTTATTTCTCAACTGCCAGTATTCTGTTATATGAGGGTGTGCCAGTTAATGAATCAAAACGATTAATAAATAAATGAAATTTCTTCTTTCATACACCTTTCAGTCAGTGTCCATTTGCATGCACTCTTCCTTTCCATGCATTTTATTTCCCTCAACCACATCTCCCTTCTTATTATTAGACATTGAGCAGTAGACTTCAAGCAATGTTTGCTCCTGAGAGCAATTTTCCCTTAAATTCAAATTGAGAAATCATAGGGATGTATTTCACAAAATATATGTACTGTATATACTTTTCTGGACAGTTTTATGACCTCACTCACTCCCCATCCCCCAAAGTATGAGGAACTGAATATGATTTCATAATTCTTTTGCTTAGTTTACTATTCAGTCACATTGGTCTAGTAGTCTAGACCAGGGGTGAAATGCTACTGGATCGCACCGGATCGCACGATCCGGTAGCGATTGTGCCGATTGGTTCGGCGATCCGGTAGCGAAAATGGCCGCCCCCCCCGCTCCCCCCGCTTA
>JANHFM010003579.1:106646-123058 GCA_032468115.1 Grayia smithii
GGGGGAGGAGGAGGAAGAAGAGGAAGAGCGCGCGAGCCGGCGTACGTGGCGCGGCCATTCGGCTGCCTCGCGCCGCTAGCGAGTTAAGGTAAATCATCACGCGGTGAGCTGAGGAAAATAGAAGAGGATCACGAGAGGGAAGCGTGGATCTCACGGACTCGCACCGCGAAAGTCACCCCGGCACGTTGACTTTCTACAGCGATTTCTCTGCTTGTATCCCCGGCAATATTGCCTTACTTCGTTTTCAAAAAAAAAAAGAATCCCTTTTTGCCTGGTTTGGCTCCTTTGTTTTCCCCTCACCTTTTGTATATTTTCGGACTTGTGCTTCCCGTTCCTTAAGAGGAGCCTTGTTGCGCGTAGTGCTCCCTTCTAGTCGAAGAGCAGCAGTGCCTCGCTTTGCGGGAGGAAATAAATTTATTCTGGAATAATTTTTTCCTCACAGA
Source organism: Grayia smithii (assembly GCA_032468115.1). Lineage (NCBI taxonomy): Eukaryota > Metazoa > Chordata > Lepidosauria > Squamata > Grayiidae > Grayia > Grayia smithii. The sequence goes on from JANHFM010003579.1 coordinate 107,090, forward strand.
GCGAAGCGACTGAAGGCAGTACTAATTTCAAGCTTCTGCCCTGTCAGATTTAGTGCTCTTTTCCCTAAAGCATATTTTGCCAGTTTTTCTGCTGGAAAGGCTTCCAGAATGACTTTCAGATCCATAATGAACAAGACAGACCTGTCATCGAAAGATCTGATTTTTGTATGAAACTCAGACTTTAGAAACTAATACACTCGTTTAGGCAGTGCTGCATAAACACCTCTACTTTAGATTAGACTTCTAGATGTGTTAGTTGAAGAGCCACAAATCTCCACATCTGTTGAGTACACTTGGAACCGAAACCACATGGAGATGTTAAGTAATTTATGATAATTATTTAATTTTTCTTACATTGTTTTATTCAATTTATATTTATATCTTTTAGTAGAAGCAGCAAATGTGATAGTATACGCTTCTTGATAAACTTGTGTTCGATTTATCATTTTAGTATGGCAATTCTGAGAATGCCATGTTACAGTAACAAGGAGATGTATGTTTTTTAAAAATCACCCTCATGTTTTGGAATTCCCTCTCTATGGAGATTTAGTCTTATCTTTTCCCTCCTGATTTTTAAAACAGCACTTAAAAGACTTGGCTTTTCTATCCTGCCCAGGATGAAGACATGCTTTCACTGCACATTCTTTCGTTGCTGGGATGACTTGGTGGATATATAACTTAGTCTTTTTTAAAAATCCTTTATAATTTTTAAAATTATTTTGTTTATTTTTATTGAAGTATTTTTCCTTAGGATGTTTCTGATAACTGCTCAAGTCTTGGGGAATGAGTGGCAGAAACATTTAAAATAAACGTAAATGTAACATACAGTGTGTGTGTGTGTGTATTTACTATGTTAAATGTGAATTGAATTCTATTGAGACATCTCTTAGTACATATGGTTGAGTGAAATGACCCTCATCTTGCTTACATTTCAACATATGTATGTATATTCATGCCACAGGCACAATAAAAATGCAATTGCATGTTTAAAATGCTGTTGTCACTACCAAAGTTAGATATGTTGCCTTTTATAGCTTGCCCAAGAGTTTGGAGTAGATAGCAATGTGTTACAGGTAATTATAATGAGATCTCACCTTTATCCATCTGAAGTTGTGCTGGCCCTTCATCTAGTGAAAAAGAATTAGGATTCTGTAAGTGAAAAACAAAGCATTTGAATAAAGCAACTTGATGGTTTTGTAAATTTCTTAAATCTTGATAAATGTAGGATTTGGTTATTCTAATTCTAGAATGTTGATTTTGAACTAGAGTGCTGGAAAGAAATTTCACAAAAATTATATATGTTTGTCTTATTTTATTTGACAGACTTTCTAGGATATTAGCCCATTTTGAAAATTCCAGTGGGTTGTGAAAATGTTAAGTACAATATAAGGAATAATTCTCTGAAAGAGGCTCCCTAAAAAGATATTCTGTTATTTTACGTTCTTTCTTTATTCTTTTTCTAGTTTTCAAAAATGTTCGGCTCTGTATAAAAAAATAACTTGGACATTTAAAGTTCAGTTATTATTCATCAGGACTTTCTTGGTTTTCTGTAAAGATGTTTCACTTCTCATCCAAGAAGCTTCTTCAGTTCTGACTGGATGGAGTGGAAGGATTTATCCTCCTTGCAGACAGCTAGTCATTTGCATTCTTATAGAGAGGTGTTGAAGCCACCTGAAAGTTTATCTGCCATTAGGGCCCCCTGAGTATTGCAAATGGGTGTTGAGCCTTCTTGGAACTGTTGACTGTGTTGTAGGCTGGAGACATGGGCAGATGATGTAGTATGATGTCATTGTCAACAGAGGGAGGGATATGACATCATCTATCACCAGTCTACAACATGGTTCTTTCAACAGTTCCAAGAAAGCTCAGTACCCATTTGCAATATTCAGATGACCCTGATGACACAGATAAATCTCCAGGTGACCTCAACACCCCTCTAAAAAATGCAAATGACTAGCTGTCTGCAAGGAGTATAAATTTTTCCATTCCCCACCATCCAGTCACATCTGAAAAAGCTTGGATTAGAAACAAAAATTTCTTCAAAGAAAAACAAGGAAGACCAGTTGCCTCTTCAAAATGCACCTTTGAAACAAGTAACTTTTGCTGTGAATTCAAAGTTGAATAATCAAATGCAGCAATCTGCAAACCTAAGCTTAGCAAGATTTACTTTAATAAAACTCTCTTAAGATTTGGAAGTTGGCCAATACAAAATTAGGCAAATTTAAATTCTTAGATTCAAATTATTTATTTAGAATTGAACACAGCTTATAATGCTTTTATGTCAGTCTATGTCATTTGGGGAGTCATTTTTTTGTTACCCTAAACAGCCAATTTACTGCATATCATCCTTACATGAATTTACCAATAATTCCAGATGTTTCTTAACTCATTTTTATTTTAATAACTATAGGGTACTGAAAATTATTGTCACATGGATGTTTTGAAATATTCTTTCTGCTATTCTCTATATCTCTGTAATATGTGTAAGGCTAAATATAAAGAAGGAATCTTTCATGTAATTATTTTGGTTAGTATGTTTTGAGGGCTATTCAGATAAAATATAGTTTACTTTCAAAAAATATTAAGTTAACAGTGAATGTCTACTCTTATCTTCCATAGAGTGTACTGTTTGCTGCAAGTCAACTTGGTCCAATCTCCAGGATCTTTGTCGATTGGAGAAGGTGTGTTGCCCTTCCTTGGGCATTACTAAAAAAAACCTCAGTGATTTTGAAGTAGAATATCTATGTGATTATAAGAAAATCCAGGTGAGTTTCTTGGATTTGCCCATAGTTTTAATCTTTCCTTTTATATGACCTAATCTTCACCAGGTCTCTGTTGGTAGAGTACCTATATTGACATTTTCATAATTTATACTTTCCTTCTTTCTGTTCTTTCCCCTTTAACCAGGGTTCTTTTGCTTAAGAAATTGGGAGTGATAGGATGGGATGATGGAAATGCTATGTAGTATACCTGGATTATATCCTTGGATTTTTGTTTTAGTGAAGAAATTCTAGGAAATGTCATTTTCTGGGCTTTTTTCTAGGAAGAAAATTGTAAAATGGTAGACTTACAGTTTGCTCTGTTATTTTACTCAGGATGAGGAATTCTACCTGGTGAAGTGGCGGGGCTATTCTGATTCAGAGAATACCTGGGAGCCCCGAAAGAATTTGCGATGTATCAGTATACTCAAGCAATTCCACAGGGACCTAGAACAGGCATTGATCCGGCGTGGTAGCAAGCTCAAAAAGAATATGCGCTTACTTGATCAAGGAATTTCCAATTATTTGGTTCAGAAGGCCAAACAGAGGCGAGCTTTGCAGCATTGGGAATATGAGCTTAATGCCAAGCGCAACCACAAGGGACGAATTGTGGTAGAAAATGAGGTGGACTTGGATGGGCCTCCCCGGGACTTTGTCTACATCAGTGAATATAAAGTTGGGGATGGTATCACTCTCAACCAGGTGGCTGTAGGCTGTGAATGTTCAGACTGTCTGTCAGAAGCAGCAGGCGGATGCTGTCCTGGTGCTTCACACCATAAATTTGCCTATAATGAGTTGGGCCAAGTAAAGATCAAAGCTGGCATGCCCATCTATGAGTGCAATTCTCGCTGCAGCTGTGGTATTGATTGCCCAAACCGTGTAGTACAGAGGGGCATTTGTTATGATCTTTGCATTTTCCGGACAGATAATGGACGTGGCTGGGGTGTACGTACATTGGAGAAGATTCGCAAGCACAGCTTTGTCATGGAATATGTTGGAGAGGTAAGGCTGAGCCAGTATGATACAGAAATTTTGTTGATTCAGAATCCAGATGGAATCTGTTCCAAATCATACCAGATAAAAGTAGGTACAGTAATAGCTGTATATTTACAATTCTTGATTCAGAGCAGACCAAATCCATACTGTGCTAAACTATGGTTTAACAAGCTATAATGACATGAAGCACATACAAGAATAATCCTTTAATTTCAATTTCCCATGCATCTGAGAAAAGATGTTTGATCTCATAATTTATATGGTTTAACTAATTGGAAAGAAAAGGAAAATTAATGCACAGATCTTATTAAGTAATTATCTCAGATATGTTAGCTGTGGAAAGACTTCTGATCATGGTGAACATTTCAGTGGTAGTTGGGAAATATTTTGGAGCCTCCTGCTGGATTTGTGGCATATAGGAGCTTGAATGGATGAAAGCACAACAGACCTGCCCAACATGTTGATTTCATTTAAACTGTAAGAGTTGTATGATCAAAATAAAATATATATATATTCTATGAGAATTTGGAAATATTTTCACATCTTTGCATTAATCAAAATGATAACTGAACACAAACATATTTAGAGTTTGTTTAGAGCATAGCAAAGCAACTGAAAAAAAACTCTAGAAATCCAAAAATGCAGAGGGGTACTGGTAGTATATAATAAGAATCTTAAGCAAAAGTAGACTTTTTATTTTATAGACTTTAGATTTTTATTTCTTCCACATAATTTCCAGATTATCACATCAGAAGAAGCTGAGAGAAGGGGTCAGATCTATGACCGACAGGGTGCCACTTATCTCTTCGACTTGGACTACGTAGAAGATGTATACACCGTAGATGCTGCCTATTACGGCAACATTTCACATTTTGTTAATCACAGTGTAAGTGCAATAATTAATGAGGGAGTCTTGTACGAAATAATATTCAGGGTAAGATTTGTTTCATTTTTCACTCAACCTGGCATTCTCTGCTTCCAGTGCAACCCCAATCTACAGGTGTATAATGTTTTCATTGAAAATTTGGATGAACGACTACCACGCATTGCTTTCTTTGCTACTCGACCTATCAGAGTTGGGGAAGAGCTCACCTTTGACTATAATATGCAAGGTAAGAAAGGAGAAATTTGGGGAGAATTTGAGATAACTTGCAATTTGCCATAGTGAACTTGGGAGATAGGATTTAGGAAAGGTTCCTATTTTCAACTATTCTAAATTCTGGTTAGACTTATTGTTTGCTCAAACAGTGGTTCTTAACCTGTGGTCCACACAGGGGGCTGCGATAATAGCACGGGGTTGCGAAGGCATGAAGAAATTTATGATTTAAATCTTTAGTTTGGGGGTCTGTGGCCATGGTTTGGCCACAAAAGGTATTTAAAGGGGCTTTGTGGTGAAGAAAAAAATTGAGAAGCACGGTTCTAAAAGACTGTTTCTATGTTATGTGCACGTTGCTTCTGGTTTATCTCTTAAAGTAATATGTTAAGAGTTAAAGAAACATAATTTCAAGTTTAGTCAATGAGCGAATAAGATTTGTTATCAAATGTAGAGACATTTTTTATGAAATTTGATGCTAGATAAATGTCTTCCACAGTGGATCCAGTAAATGCAGAAAGCACAAGGATGGACTCTAATTTTGGCCTTGTGGGAAGTCTTGCTGGCTCACCAAAGAAGCGGATGCGAATTGAGTGTAAATGTGGCACAGAATCTTGTCGAAAATATCTTTTCTAGTTCTTTGCTAGTTTTTCTTGGAAGATGCCTTGTAAAGCCTGGATTGGAAATCCAAGCTGGCTGTTGAAAGATTGCAGACAGAGGCTAAGAATCAGGAATTTACCTGCTTGAAGAACAAATGATAAAAGCTTAGAACTGCAGGAGGGCAGTAATCCACATTTCTTGTGCTATATAGCACTAACTTGGCTGTTTCTGATTGCCTGATCAGAGTATTCTTATGGAAACATGGGTGTGGGGCAGTCTCCTCAGTAGGTGGACAGGTTGCTTGACTTCATCTTGCTGCTGAGATGTTTGCTGGAAAAACTGCAGCATAGAACAGAACTCCTTTCATATATCTGTGCTTACCTTATCTGAACCTCAACTACAGCTTACTGTTTAAAGCCTTAAATACAAAGACAAAGAATGAGCTAATTTTTTAGTTTTTTTCCGAAGGACAAAAATCTTAATTTTATGTAAGAAGCACTTCCTAGCCACCTTACTGGTAGGTGGGAAATCAAAGCCGTTTTCTTCTCCCTGTGCACAGATTTTGAATTACCTCAGTGTGCCATATGACTGCTGTCCATCTTTACATAATCGTTACTTGAAGTCGCACTTAAAACCCATCATGGAGTGAAGCTCTATGCAATCTGAAAAAGCAACAATGTCGTCTTTTTTAATTAATGCATTTGTTTTTAAAGAAAATGTTTTAATTTTTTTTTAATGGGTTGGGGCAAAAACTAGCTTCTGGAAATAGCTGTATTTTGGAAGATGTTATGAAGTTCTTGAATTATGACTGCTGAACTGAATTAGTTGTCTGGATTCTTTATTTTGTGTTTTATAACTTACTGTTCCTTTTAAAAAAAATTCACTGCAGTAATAATGTAAAGAGAATAGTCTTTAGAAGCAGCTTTAGTCTAACAAAAATTGGAGAAACATATAATCAGAGTTGCAAAATCACTTGCTTCGGTTTTTATAAACAAAAAATAATATTGTGGAGCAGGAACATTTATGTTTGGCACAAGAAAGCGAGGGTTTAATTTATTTTGCTTCAATAATAAATTACTGGGTTTCCCTGAAAATAAGACCGTGTCATATTTTTTTGAACACTGAAATAAGCTCTTGGCCTTATTTTCAGGGAGCTCTTATTATTTTGGGGTGTGTAGAGCAAGACGAGGCTCCTCTTGCCGTCTTACCTGATTTCCAACTCTGTCTACTTAACCCTAACCAGAGGAAATGGTGGGGACTGGCTGCGCATGCGTTTAAATATTTTCAGGGGAGGTTTTATCTTTGGGGAAACAAGGTAGAATAATATAATTGGAAATGAATATTTAAGCCATTGAGTCCAAGCACTTGCTCAGTCCCAAATCAAAATGAAAGCATCCCTGACAAATATATATTCAGTCTTTGCTTGCATATATCCAATCAAGGGGAATCCACCATCTCTTAGGATAAAAGTTTTCATTTTTGAATGCCCTTAGCTTTAGGAAGTTTTTCTGACACTTCAACTGGAAAATGTCTTTTGGTAATTTTAGACCAATTTCAGGTCCTTTTTCTCTGGGACAACCAAGAACAGATTATATCCACTTATTAGCATACTCCAAATGTCATGAAGGGTAACAATTATAACCTGTCACTTTTTGAAAACTAAACATTTACTCATTCTTTATTATTGCCATGTAGACCCATTTCTACTGCCCTGATCATTATATCTTTTTTGCACTTGTTCCAGTGTATCTAAGTCCTTTTAAGTGTTGTGCACAGAAAAGGATACAGATCTACACTATTATTTGTGAATCTGAAAATTATATTCTACTGAAGCAATTTGAAATGTTCCCCTTTTACAGTTACATTAATGATTAATATCAATTCCACTTCCAAGACCATTTTTGCACATATTAATGCTATACCAAGAGCTCCTCATCCTGCTCTGGCGAATTTGAGTTTTCTTAAATAAAGAGGTGTTTCCATATTATCAAATATTAGCTCTCCCACCCAATTTCATATCATTTGTAAATTGGGTGACTGTTCAGTCTATCTCTTTGTTCAAAACAATTGTCAAAACGGTTGATGTATACCTGGCTCAGGACTTAACCCTGCAGCCATCACTTTATATTTCACTTCTGGATTAATTTTAAGGACCCACTGTTAGCCTCCTTAAATATTACATGTAGTTCATATTTATCTAGCTTAATAATAAGAATGTTACATAGTTTAAATGCTTTACTGAAATCAAGATATATGAAATGTTCTCCATTCCTCTATATTAAAACTGAATCAAAAAAACCTCTCAATCCAAAATAAACTTAGTCTGACAAGATTTATTGGAAAAATCTATTCAGGCTTCTGCTGATTACATTTAAAATGCTGTTTCTGTTTTGAAGCCCAGTGAGAGATAAAACTTTTGCTGCTTTAACCTGTTAGAAAGAAAATAATGAACAAATAAAATGGGATGCTTAAAACTGTTCTTTTCCTCTATAGAAGTTAGGGAAAATAAGGATATTAGGTCTCAGTGTTCTTTTGAACATTTGTATTTAATGTAAAAGGTATACAAAGAAAAATATTTCAGGGATGAACTTTTTTCAAATGAGAGTCTGGATTTAGCCATTTAAGGATCTCACCAATTGCATTCAAAAAGAACAGCAAAATGTGAGTACATGTTAATAGTTTTTTTTACAAATACTAAATATTTGGGTGTATTTAATTATCTGTATCGGAATACAATCATTTTAGTAGGTAATCACATTTTCCTTACTGGGGACCATACTTACTTTTAAAAAATATACCTTTGGGGATGATAGTAATGCAGAATTTTCAGCAGAGAAATTAAGGCTGAAATTCCGCACTTTTGGGGGGGTAAAGGGAACTGTTTCAAATAGATGCATTATGTCTACAAAAAGTTAAATATATTTTACAGCTTTAATTCAATAAAAGGAGAAATGCTCAGAAAAAAACTGATTTTCGTACTGCTGAAATTCAACAAGTTTTAGAACTTGGAGACTATAAGAATTAAGTCGGGCAGGCATACACCTGCTTGCCTTGATTGCAAAACTAATGCTCTGCAAACATTTTGAATTTGAAATGTTTTCATACTTGAAATAGCTATTTGATGCTATTCTGATCATTCTGCAAAAGTTCCAATTTTGAAACTTACAGGTTGCTGGAACATCACCAAAGACTTTTGATGCTGTAAGGTTAGGATTACTTGTTTAAAATTTCAAACATTTTACATACCTGTAATCAGAATTAATAACATTCTTTATGGAATAAAGTAACTTGAATAGAGATAGCCCATCTCAGAGCTAAAACCCTGAGAGGCAGGATATTTAGAGCTGGTGACTGGGTTTATAGAATTCTCTTTATTCTAGAGTTGTACAATATACTGAAATATAAATTAATCAAATAGCCTGGTTCAGTCATGGCAACATTAGCCAAGGCTAAGCATAACCAACCTTAGTATGTGTGAATGCAATCATTAGATTTTTAACACATTGTATTGTACAATTGCTTCCACAAGATGTGTAACAGCTATCATATTACCTTGAAAAGAAATTGTGCTGTTGTCAAAGATAAATCACCTTTGGTCATACCAACCTACGCTATCAGCAGTCCTTGTGACATAGTTCTTCTGAGTACATCCTCTCCAGCAACTAAGGGCACCACTGATTTCTTCTTGTGCTTTTGTTTTCCTGGTATATATTATGTACATAGAATGTTGTAAGTCTGGTCCTTTAAGACATTAAATGAAGACTACAATGACCGTCATGGGGTGAACATTCACCTACTCAATACAATACTTCTGAAGCAGTACACCATTGATGACTTCAGCCCCCTTACAATTCCATGAAAAAGAACCAGTTTTAATTTAAGTAAGAGCAGTTTAAATGGTAGACTGCAGTTAACAGTTTATTAGAAATACAGCTGCATTATGTTAGAAAAACATACCTTTACCTAAACATACTTAACAGTTCCTGTTTGAAAGTCTCATGCTACTTTACATTGTTAACTTTATATTTTTTCCACCTGACATAACTTTCCTTTAGAGCTAAACTGATTTATGCATTTCAGATACCATTACCATGTAATAATCTCTTAATCTTCTCAAGTGTACTCAAAAATCTGTCAACTCTGCCTAACGCCATGCAATTTCCTTGCTACAAAGATGTGACTTGCATGTCCATGGATACGATCCCCTAAACTCAATCCACGTTTCTTGATAAGATTACTTAATTGTACTACTGTATCTCTCAATCTATTCCTTTCTGCCAGGTACCTGCCTGAAAAGCCTATGATTAAATACCACTGCTATTTTTTCCAGTGACAGTTAATTTACAGTTTCTTCTTATGCACAGAAGAGAAAGCCAACGAAAAATTGTAACAGCCATAATACAGAAAATTTAATACAACAACCCTCCCTCTTGCACCCCAGTTTCATGCATGCTGTGAAAGTTGTAACAAAATGCATTTTGCAATTTAAGTAGTCCCATTTCAGAATTTCATTTCTAAGAAAGCTCATTTCTGTGGTATCAGGAATATGCTAATTATTTTGGTAGATTTCAGATGGCTTACTAGACATTAAATACTCTGTTCATATCTGTGGCTTTCATACACAAAGGTTATATTAAGAAAGTACTAAGTCAACTTGCTCTTGAGAAACATGCTAAAGCAAATATCCTACTACATAAAATTCTACTATATTGAAGAGCAGTCTATGCAAATTTAATGCTGCAGAAATCCATAAATTCAATTAACACAGGTTGATTTTCTTCATCTTTGATATCTTTTGTTTTACATTGTAGTGAGTGTGGTACTTTAACCCATGCTATGCAAACTATATTTCCAGGAGGAAATGGAGCACTCTTCATATAGAAAAGTAGTTTCATGTTATCTAGGAAAAGCCGGGACTGAAACTAAATTAAGTTTCACATTCTTGAATTAGAAAAGAATCCTTGCAGTTTTAAATTTTATGCCCATTCATAAGCAGTTTCTGTAGCACAATTGATCACATTCTCTTTCAGAAAAAGAACAGTAATCTGGATGGTGAAATCCATTAAGCCACATTTCATAGGGTAAGTGGAATTCTTTGTACGCTGTACAAAATCTCACCAACTGAAAAGGACAAAAGCAGTGGTCTCACTGTATTATGGAAGTATGTTCATCAGTATGTTTCAGGATGAAGAAGACATAAACCAACAATAGGAGGAAAGACTGGATCTTTTAATCCTCTTTGTCCCTTGTCCTCATAGCTGCATCACCTATGTGTTTTTCCTTTCACGTATAATAGAAATATATGCTACTTCTGTTCTCTTTTCCAGACAATCACCATGCCTTTGGCATCACTGGATGCCAAGAGACTCTCATCACAGTTAAAACTGACATCCAAGACTGCAGCGCTATGTCCTTGAAGTTTGTTAACGATAGCTTTGGTGGCCCGTTCCACATCAAAGAAATACACACACATATCTTCACTTCCAGTCACTGAAATGCACAAAAATAAATGATTAGAATAAAACCTTCATTAAATATAGGCCCTTAATAAAAGAGGGGTCTTCTATTCCTTTTAATTCTATTAGTTAGAGGAAATCACATGCAACTGAAAACTTCAAAAGCATGGAACTATTAAGAAGCTGCAGAGAACTGGCTCTGCTACATTCTTTTTCCAATTACGGAATGGCCATACAAGCATCATACCGACACAAGCGCCTTGACGAAAAGACATGAGAGGGCAGAAAATGCTGTGGACCGGATGTGAGCTCTGTTGTATTTGGAAACTTCTCTTAAGCTGCAATGTTCCTTCATTATCCACTACCCTGTCGGGAAAAGTAAAAGGAATGGTGTAAGCATATCACCCTTAAATGCGATTTATTAATATTCTGCATATACAAATCACATCTTTTGGCGCAATAGCATCATACCTATATAACAATAGCTTGTTAATACATGCATTAATGAGGAGAGAGGGATCACGTGCTTCTCTGCTGATCCAGGAACGGGCTGAGATACTGGTGATAGAACTTCCTTCATTAACTATGAGGCGCTTGGCTTTGGTCAGTTTTCCTGCAAAAATGAAATGAAGCAGAAATGGTCTGATCCAAACTGGGTTGCAGCCTATCTGCAAGATCATCCTGGAAACTCACCTGTTGCCATGTCAAAGAGGAATGAGAATATGCTGCCTTTGTCATCTCCTGCCCAGAGGATACGCCCAGGAGAATCAAAGGAGAGAGAGAGGACTCGGCCTGTTAGTTTGCTTGAGCCACCCTTCACTTTTTTCCCTGTTGAGATGTTCATCACATGAAGGTTGTGTTTTCCATTTCCCACCTGATGGATAGATAAATTACTTTTGTAGCCTGCTCTAAGCAAACTAGGAAGAATTAGCAACCTACAGGTAGTCCTAACAACTGGTTGCTTAGCGATTGTTTGAAGTTCCAAAGGACCTACCTGGGAGATACTTATGACTTGGATTTGAAGTTCGAATGATCAGGTCTCTCTCTTCTCCCCCCCCCGCCCCCAATGTTTACGTGACTGAACTTTGGGTGCTCTGCAGAATCTACAGTCATGTGATCATATTTTATGAAGTTTTCACACCCAAACCAGCATTTACTTCATTTTCGGCAAAACCATAATCGTAGTGAACCATTAGTTCACTTAATGACTGCTGCATTTGCTTAACAACTGTGATTCACTTAATGATCATGGTGATTCTCTTAATGATTGCCACAAAAAAGGTTGTAAAATCAGGTTGGTCACATGATTACAATTGTCACAAGTTATGATTGTGACGAGTCGGGTCCTTGTAAATAGAATTAGAATGGTAACACTTCTAAATGGAATTAGAATTGAAACCCTAACCCTTACAATACCCCACCCCTATCTTCATAAGAGGTAGATTAAGTTGGGGGAAGGGGTAATTTAATGTTTTAACTTTTTATAACTAGACCCCTTTTCTCTTCTGACCCCTCCCTCACATTAGAGAAGAATATTAATGCTTTTAAATTGTTTAGTGTATTCCTTACTTGCATCATGGGAATAAAGTTGAGTAATAAACTCCAGCCGAACGTTAGCTAGTGTTTCTAGAATGACAAAGGCCCAATTTCTCACAATACATACTCAGAAGAGAAAAGGAAAGAATATCACTGTTACTTCACTCACCACTGTGAGATTATTATTCATAGGTTGAAAAGTACAGCAAAGTAGCTCAGAAGCATCTGGATCTGGGATTTCCCGGATACACTTGCCATCCTCTGTAGCCCAAATGCGCATTGTGGCATCAAGGGAAGTGGAAACAATAATGTCATTGGAGAGAGACCAAGCAAAGTCCGATACACCACGGCTGTGTCCTTTCAGCACTCGAAGCACCATAGGGGGAGTGGGTACTAACTGACACACTGAAATGGTGCCATCAAGAGAGCAGCAGGCTAGTAGGTGTTTGTCATCATTGGCAAACTGAACTTTAGGCACTGAGGAGAAGAAGGGAAAGAGAAAACTCATTAGATTGATATTGGACTGTCCGGAGTTTTGTATATTATTCAGGATTTTTCTTATGCTATTCCTTCTTGCATCAAATTGAGGAATATTTTGAGTAGCGTGGTGGTACAAAGAGGGTACTCTGTTAAATTGCCAGACTTCAATATCTTAAGCATGTACTTAGCAGCTTTGATTGTAACCTTGATGTTAACCTTCCTCAACTAACATGGCCACTGCTGAAGATTCTGGACAGCAATGAACATGATGCGACAGCCAGAAAAATACCGCATGCTTCACTTAATTCTTCAGGGAAAGATTCAAGGCAAACTAGGTCCAGGCAGAAAAAGAACATAATGGCTTCAAAATCTAAGGGACTGGTTTGGACAAAACTCAGCAGCACTTTTTTGTGCGGCTGTTGATAAAAATAGGATTGCCAACATGATCGCCAACATCTGATGATGGATATGGCACAAGAAGAAGAAAAATGGAAATTTGGGGACAGCTGTCTTTCTCAATATTCCATTTCCCATAGTTCTTATCCCCCATAAAGGTAACAATCGTAATAACTTCTTTTTTGTATAAGGGGCTTGATCAATACTTAGTATCTATCTTTTGCAAATAATAATATACATGCCCTTTATTGTGTTGACAAAAGAAGGAAGAGGCTTAGCAGTGCTTTTATGTGGTTGATTGCTATATTCTTCCTCTACTCACCAGCTTCATCCACATGCTGGTCAAAGATATGATACATGCCAGCAAAGGCATAGTTCTCACTTAGTGTAGTATCCCCAGCCATAGCACGACTAGCTTCTGCCACTGAAGTGGGGACAACACTCCCTGGTGATCTAAAGAAGAGAATAATATAAACTGACAGATCATGGACTTAATTTTCAATAGAAATGGGGCACAGACAAGTGTTGTGGTCTGCCAGCTGCCTGCGGAGCTGTCAGCAGAGTCGGACAGTGAGGATGCTGGGGAGGAACACGGGCCAGTCCTGGAGTCTGGGGAAGGCTCGAACAAGTGCTCTGCATCGGAGGCAGAGATGGGGCCAGGGCCATCTGGGAGTTATGTGCAGACTCCGGAGCCTCCAGAGATGGACATCAGAGAGGGAGAGGAACAGGAGGAGCCTGTTCCTAGTGCATCCATGCGCAGAGCTGCCAGAAGGCAAGAACAGTTAAAACAAAAGGGACGACACACATTTGAGATGATTGGCCCCTCCCATAAGACTTAAAAGAGGAGCAAAGGCACGTGGGCCTTTGTAGGAAGCAAAGTTGTTAATTCTGTTCAAAGTCTGTAGCTCTGTTTGGCTCTGGACTCCATGTGGCTTTGCCAATTAGTTCTTTGGCAGCGTGTCAAGGGAAATAAAGGTGGGTGATTATCCTGAAGGACTTATCCTGACGGACACTTTACAACTAATTGGGACTCATCTGTGAATGAACAGAATTCACAGCTGTTGCAATAAAAGAGGTTTTTGGGACTACTCATGTTTTAATGACTCAGGAAGCCTAGGTCAGAACAAGACAAAACTAAAGAATCTTTATTCTTTGATTAAATGTACCGGAGTCACAACATTGGCTATCACCAGCCTTTTCTGATCAAAACTTGAAAAAAAAGAAGTAACATGCAGCAAGCGAGCAGACTGACAGGAACACGGGACCTTTTTCTCTAGTTGGCATTATACCTTTCATCGTAGACAGCTCGGTTCATTTGAGCTTGCAGCTGATAGGAACCTCGGCTGACAGAGCGGCGGTGGCCTCGGGCACCCAGTGCTCTTGGGTCGTCATCAAAATCCTATTGTTACAACATGTAATTTTTACATTTTAAGACAGAAAGTTCTTGGTGGATACAATGCAGAGGAACACTATGTGAAGGGAAGAAATGGCAAAGCTTGTCCCTAGGGATTCTGGATTATAGCAACAAAACTTCAGTGCTATATTAGGTAACATGGTATTGACAAATTCTGTCTCCCCAATTCTTGTTTGGACATTTTCAAGTTCTTGTGACTAGAAAAGTGTAAATAATTTCTAAGAAACAAGGTGCTACTTTCTTAATTCTTTCAAATGGTCTAGGCTTATTCTTTTTTTCTTGTTATACCAAACCTCTTTGAAACAGAATCAGAATTATGCAAGACTGATTAAATGCAATTAGCTTTTATTTGAAAAAAACTTCATTATCCCTATCAGATATACTGAACTGATTACCATCAGACTATTTATAACACAGATGTCAAACTCGCGGTGTCATGTTGCCGTCACGTGATGTTTCGTGACGTTTTTCCCATTCGCAGAGCTAGGGTGGGCGTGGCCTGTGTGTGAGACATCTGGCTCGCGGGTCCAGTTTGACACCCCTGATTTATAACATGCAAAAACCCGAGTACCTCCATGCGATCAAGTGTAGTGCGACTGCTTCGGACGATGCTGTTGCTGTAGGCTCGAAAGCTGCTCTGTTCTGAGAGTGGGCCGTAGCGCTGGGCTAGAAGCTGACTGCGTAGTCGCAGGTATTGCTTGCGAAGCAAGGGGTCGAAACCTGCTTTAGCGTTGTCCCGTAGCAACTGGCTTCGTCTGCGGATGTATTGTGTACGGAACTGAGGGAAGTTTGGGGTGCGGTACGCGTTGTATCTGCAAGACAAGATGAGGCTTCCTGAAACATCAGCCAATAGTAGCCTTGTTGAATTTAACCTTCTCTTTTGCTTAGCATCATTCTGAGTTTCTACTAACTGACAGAGTATAAAATTCTCTGCAGCACAAAGTCCTATGATCATCTCAGTACTGTGCTGTAATCACATGTCAGTATGCGTTTAAGTCCACTAAATGAAAAACACTGATTTAGAATAAAGTCCCTTCATTATTCCTTCCCCATCAGATAAATCTCTCTCTCAAACAATAACACTTTATTCTCAAAAATTAAGATGGCAGAGAGCTTTTTCCCCATTTCTCAGGTCATATCCTCAATGTTAATTCCTAAACTCATTAATCTCTCACTGTTCCTATCACCCATCTCCTCCCACTTATGACTGTATGACTGTAACCTTGTTGCTGGTATCCT
>JANHFM010003580.1:33845-44880 GCA_032468115.1 Grayia smithii
GCCCCCAACAATCTGGGTCCTCATTTTACCCATCTCGGAAGGATGGAAGGCTGAGTCAACCTTGAGCCGGTGAGATTTGAACTGCCAAACTGCAGCTAGCAGTCAGCTGCATATAAACTAGATAAATAAAATTCCAGGTAGATGCCCTACTAAGTTCATGGAGGAGACACATTTGCATTTCTACCATCTGAGGAGGAATGTGGTGGTATCTGAACCAGTATCAAAAGCAATTTCATTAATGTTTATGAGGATATGCATGATTAATATGAATCAATGAGGCATCCTTACATCTAAAGGGTATGATCTAACTCCATCTAATTTCTCAGAGTTAAAGTGGCGTTACGAAGTTTACCAGTTATTTTCAGTTTGTTAATCTCTTTTTTTTCTTTGTGTCCCATTGATACTGTCAGTATGATTATTACTTTTGTTCAATTAGCAATCTCAGATTCCAGAAACATTACTATAAATGCATGACCCCATGATTAAATCAGATATAGAAGCAATCTGTCATAAAAGAGCATTCCCAGTAATAAACTAACAGTGTCATTCTGGTGAAATCACAGTCTTCTTGTGGAATCACACTAACCCATTATAAAATGAGAGGTTAATGTCTCTCTTTTTAAAGTTGTTAGTGGCTAGATGAGCTTCCATTTGTTTCAGTTACAAAAAAATGTAAAATGGAATCTAACCTTGAGAACCTCACTTCTGCCAAGAAGAATAATTGGGACTGGATATATTGATGACCAAACAAATATAGTTCTGTCATAAATAATTCTGCTGTCCACCCTGAAGTTGGCCAAACTGTGGCTATTTTCTTTTGGTTGTTTTCTCTAGGGAAGTTTCTATTCTCACTTTTTCAGGGCTGACACAGCCTGGAGCAGGCTCAGGGAGGGGGTGTAGACATAGCTGGGGTTTTGTAGCTTAAATAAAATTATTTCCCCTGGGAATCAAGGACATTGGTACAGGTGTTTGAAAGGTGGAGACTGAGATCACCTAGCAACTGGGCTGTGTGCTGATTAGACCATGTGACTAGAGACTCTGGGGGAGAAGTGACAAAGTTTTACTTTTAATTGGATGTAAAACCGGCGGGAACTTAGAGCCGGTTTTTCACCAGGAATGTGCCAATTTCATATTTCCCAACAAAATGTTTGAGGAAATTGCCTGCCTTGGAGTTCCTATTGAATGGGATATATTACTTGGAACCTTGACAACTGCATGAAATACATGAAGAACACTTATGTAACCAAGTATGCCAAAAGAAATTATTCTAAGTGTGTGTAAGGATAGACCAGGGCTGTCAAACTCACAGCCCATGGGCCAGATGTGTCACGTGCTGGCCACGCCCACATCCAGTTTAGCAAAGGGGAAAAAAATGTCCCAATACATCATGTGACATTGCTGTGACAATGCGAGTTTGACATCCCTGGGATAGGCAGACAGATAGATACGATCATAAAGTATGTCAAATGAAGGTGTCAAATCAAAAGCATTGTAATTTACGACCAAAGTTATCTATATACAGGCGAGACAGTCCATTCGCTTTTTGTCATCTCTTTCTCTCTCTCCCCCACATTATACACCTCTCTAGAGAGTTAGGTTACGTGCCCAAAATATGACAATCTCTGAGATTTGTGGATTGATTTGCTCTAAGATTCTTTTTTCTTTCTTTCCTTGGCTATTCATGATATTTTCAGGAGCCTTCTCCAACATCAAATATATGTATGGTAACCATACAGTAATTATCTATGTAATTATTCACACTTTTGCATGGTATTTTTAATTTCTGTTGTTCTCCTCTGTTCATAAATCAGTTCTAGAAATTTGAAACACAGGATGTTCTTTTTGGAAGACAAGGCAAAGTAAGAAGAACAAAGCAGCTAAATTATTGCAGAATATTAATTTTTGGGACAGCATTATCTATGTGATGAAATAAACTGATTTCCGTATGGCCTAGTAAAGCTGGTTTAGATCTTTTTTATTGTTAACTGCAGCAATATTTAAAGAACTCCAACCTGCCCCTAAGCTACTGACTAAGGGAATAATGCAGTTTGAACTTACGTAGGTGGAAAGAAAAAAGAGTGAATCATAAACATTATAGATGATGACTTGCTGGAATATAAATGTCTTTGTTAGTGCAAAACATACTATGGAGGATGAACTGAAAAAAAGCAGAAAAGGACTAAACAAACACTTTTATAGTAGAATTTATTTACCTTGATTGGAGTGGCTTACTTGTCCAATTTCTGTAACTCATTCTTTTTTTAAAAAAGACATTACACAGTAGTCTTTTAACTAAACTGTAATGGAGAAGAGAATGGAAAGCAGGGGACTGATGTACAATAACAGAAAAAAAAACATTGCTGCATTGCCACATTGCCTTCAAAGGATATAAAACGGTAATAGCTTGGGAAGTGGGGAGAATATGGAATTAATCAGGCTTTCTGCTTTCAACATTTTGCAAAGATCTAAAGGGAAAAGTTGACATAACTCCCCCTAATTAAAAAAAGCAAGTTTTCCCCCCAATCCAGACACACTGAAGCAATGTAAATATGACAGTTCCACTTCAAATGTTACTATATAAGGAAGGTAAAAAAATGAGTATGAGTGAGCCAAAGATATGAGTGATGTATGCTTCCTTTTCCTCCTATAGTGTGTAGGTCGTTGTAAATAAAGAAGCAGTAAATCTCTAGCAAAATAAGCAGTCTGCCTCTCCAAAGGTTTGGGTTTCTAAAGTAAGAATAACACTTGCTAACAACTCATTTGCTGCCATCTAGACTCTTGAAAATCAGCTAAAAAATAGTACAGCAGGTTAAAAAAAGATGGTGATATATTTAGAAGGGGAAGAGTTAACACTATAATTGTTAACTCTTCCTCTTCTAAATAAAGCTTTTTCCATTTGAACTTTGTCCCATTTGTCTTGCCAGTAAGTGATTTGAAGCTACATAAATATACATCAGCAACTTCAAGGAACTATTTTTAAACCTTTGGAGACAGGAACAATTATTTGGTTTTGTTTTGGAGGGTTTTTTTCCCTCTCCCTGAACCATTTTCATGCACAACAACAATGCAGTGAGTTTCCGGGATGACTTATTTCATGCTGAGGAAAACATCAGGCTCCAGCCGTCGTTCCTGTCAAACTGAAAAACAGGAAAAGGGATTCACATTCTTGATATGCTAACAATTTATTTTAATTCACAGGCATGCCCCAGTGACCAGCTCATTTAGAAAAATCAGTTTCGGGTCAGAGAGCTGTATATTTAATAATCACATTAAGGTGCTGAAAGCAACTCTGCAGAGAGAGTCAGTCTGGCTCTGCCTTCCTCAACATTGTGTCCTTCATAAGCATAAAACTACAATTCCCATTGTATCTAGACCAGAGTAGGCTACACCCTTGAACTGAAGGGTGCAAGAAATATGCTTGTTAGTACGTTAGTACATTAGGGGAAATGTGTTTAGGCTTGCACTGCATTTGTATAACCAATTAAAAACTCTGACTTATAGAAGCTTTCATGAAATCAAAAGTGGACGTTCATGGTTGAAAGAAATAAAGAGAGGCATGTATAATAATACTGAGGGAGAAATTAAGAGTCTTGGAGCTGCTTACGTAAGGGTAAACTACAACCAACTCTTATGAAAACTGTGGTGTCATGCCTTCATCTCAAACATAAAAATGCAAGTAGATAAAAAGGTACCACTTCAGTGGGAAAGTATCAGCATTCCATGCACCTCACCATATAATCATGCTGGCCACATGACCATGGAAATGTCTTTGGACAATGCTGACTTTCCCAGTTAAGAAACAGAGATGAGCACTTGCCCCTAAAGTCAGACACAACTGAACAGGGAAAATCTTTTCACCTATCTGTAGAAAGAACAATGTCCTGATGGCAAAGCAACTCTCCATCATACTAGCAGCTTGCAATTTTTTGCCAAGCACAAAGCAGGTATTGCAAAGGTGGGAAAGAGTTTTGGCTAGTTCTAGTTCTGCATGGAGTGAGGGCTGGGATCTTTGGCTGTGGCTCAGATAACAGATCCTTTTTTTTTCCTCTTCATTTTTTAATTGGTTAATGGACAGAGTTCTGTTTGTCTCTTAATGTTCCCAGCATGTGTTCAGCATTTCAGGAAGGAAGAAGATTGCTACAAACCACTTTAGAGGTATTAGGGCAAGACGATGGGAGGTGCCCTTTCTCCCCAGTACATTATGTGTAAGATTACCTTGAAAAGCTGCTTTCTTTGGGAGTAAATCCCATTCAATTCAAGGAGCTGCTTTATATTGAAACAGCCATTATACTGATATAATGTCATATTGTCTAGACTGACTCTAGATTCTCAGACAGCAGTTTTTCCTAGCTCAAGCCGGAAATGCCATGGATGGGACCTAAGTACTTTTCTACTGAGATGTAATCCTTTTCTGTGCGGAAAAAAACAAGCAAGAATTATTTCTGACTTAAAAGGCAGAGGATCAAGTTGTAATTCTATGTCATTTGTGGGAATGGGTTCTACTTTGCTCTACACATACAGGCATATAAATACACCAGTTTAATTTATTTTTACAAAGTATCATTGGGATTGAACACAAAGAAGTAAACAACGTATCTCTAGCTTTGCAAAAGAGGAAAATGTTTTAGTTATATCAGGCCTTTAACAGTTACATTTCCTGGGCATCCCAATCCTATGATTGCTCTGATTCTATTTAGAGTGAGTTTTATTGATAATTAGTCTGATCGATACTTTTGTACTGAATTTGATTGGATGCCACAATTTGTACCTGGTTAGACCCTTAGCCTCAATTTGGTGCTGGTTAACGAGGTCTGTCTGCAATAAGATCACTTCCATCCAAAATCTGTGGTGGATGAAAACATGGCCCATGTTCCTTCCCAACATCCTCACTGTCTGAGTCTGCCACCAGCTCCACTGACCACTGGCAGGCCACAACATCCATTCATTCAGTCATGTTTGAGTCTCAGCGACTTCCTGGACAAGTCCCTGAAGTTTTCTTGACAAGGTTTTTCAGAAATGGTTTTGCCGTTGCCTCCTTCATAGTGCTGGGAGAAAGTGACTGGCTCAAGGTCTTCATGCTTATAGAGTAAATTAAGTACAAACCATCACATTCTCAGCTTTGCTACTCTGTTCTGCTTATGGAATGGTTCCTTCTAGTCCTGAGCATACTTGGAGCATGTTGACGTCATATCACACATTGGAGAGTCAGTGCTGAAACAAGAAAGAAAAAAATGTCATACTTCTACTTTCTGTAGAAACCCTACTTTTTTGCTTCATTTGGTTTCTGTGATGTGATTAAATGCAACTTTCTCCCTGAATGAAAGTCAGAAGAGAATGAACACACCCACTGCCTACAGTCCATAACAATAACAATTATTTCTATGCCTCCTTGAAAGCTCACAATGTCTTCTACCAACTTTCCAAAGGACAAGAAAATATCTACTATGAAGAAAAAAACGTGATATATATTCATAAACAATGCCAGAAGCAACTATTAATATATCACTAGTAAGGGAATAAATAAGCAGGTAAATGTTTATAGCTAAGTTTGATCTTTGGTAACTTCCAGAAGGCCATTGTTAAGGATGCTAGCTAATTTGTAAAAAGGAACTGTTTCAGAATATTGGTGCCAAAATGGAAAAACACTCTCTCATCTCAGTCTCCTACGTCTTGTGAAATTAGATGTAGAAGCCTTTTCTTGGCTGCTCTCCCAGGTATGAGGATCAGGAAACTGAATTATGGACAGACATATATAATGAATAAATAAATGAATGAACATCTCTTCTCAAAAGGACCTACGAGGATGATCAGATCAGATTAAAGGTAATACTGGAGAATGTTTTCTATGGGATGTAATGAACTATTTCATACTTTTTTGTCCCCTTATTGTCCCCTCCCAAATATTGGGGCTGAAAAAAGGAGTGCTACAAGTTGACTAGGGGTTGCCCATCCTGCTTTTCAAGATGATTGGACAAAGCAATGAAGTCTGAATGAAGTAAGTCAATCAATAGCTATTAATCATTACAGTTCCATGTAACCTTCAAGTTCAAAATTCACATACCTCTAAATACTGCTATCCACAATATCTATTTATGAGGCATATTGACTATGTACTACCATAGAAGGAGGCAACT
Organism: Grayia smithii; assembly: GCA_032468115.1. Lineage (NCBI taxonomy): Eukaryota > Metazoa > Chordata > Lepidosauria > Squamata > Grayiidae > Grayia > Grayia smithii. The sequence goes on from JANHFM010003580.1 coordinate 39,980, forward strand.
TTCAGCTCATAGCTCAAATGTGATCCTAAAGGTTATTTATAGTAGATACTAAAAACTTAAAGAGTTTCATCTCAATGTTCTCTCTGGAAATGTATAGGAAGAAAGGGAGGTAGGTAGGTATGTAGGTGGTAGGTAGGCAGAGGAAGGGAGGAAGGAAGGAAGGCAGGAAGGAGGGAAGGAGGGAAGGAGGGAAGGAGGGAAGGAAGGAAGGAAGAAATAAAGGAAAGAAGGAAGGAGGGAGGGAAGGAAGGAAGGAGGGAGGGAGGGAAGGAAGGAAGGAAGGAAGGAAGAAAGAAAGAAAGGAAGGAAGGAAGGAAGGAAGGAAGGAGGGAAGGAAGGAAGGAAGGAAGGAAGGAAGGAAGGAAGGAAGGAAGGAAGGGTTAACCAGGAAGTGGTAGACATTGTTGTGGTCCATCAGTGGCTTGTAGAGCTGACAGAAGAGTCAGACAGTGAGGAGGCTGGGGAAGAACATGGGCCAGTCCTAGAGTCTGGGGAAGGCTCAGATGAGAGCTCGGTGTTGGAGGCAGAGATGGGGCCAGGGCCATCTGGGAGTTATGTGCTGCCTCTGGAGCCTCCAGAGTCAGACATCAGCGAGGCCGAGGAACAGGGGGAGCCTGTTCTCAGTGCAGAGTTGCCAGAAGGCAAGAACAGTTAAAACAAAAGGGATGACTTGGGAGTAGGGCTTGGAGATGATTGGTCCCTCCCATAAGACATAAAGGAGGAAAGGCATGTGAGCCTTTGCAGGAAGCAATTTGGTTTATTCTGGTCGGTTTAAATTCTAAACTCCGTGTTAATTCTGTGCTCTATGTGGCCTTGCAAAGCTAATTGCCAATTAGGTCTTTGGCAGTGTGCCAAAGGAGATAAAGGTGGGTGCTTATCAGCCTTATCCCAAAGGACTGTGACAGACTTCTGTTGGACTCTTTACAAACTATTTGTGACTCAGTAAGGGCTGTGAATGAACTTAATTCACAGCCATTGAAATGAAAAGAGGTTTTTTGGGACTAATCGTGTGCTTTTTACTGTCTCAGGAAGCCTAGGTCAGAACAGATATCTAGATGACTAGAAGACATTGTAAGGGGCAACTTCAACAATTTGCCTTTTGGTATATGGTTGTTTTGTAGCTTTCACCATCTGCAAAGGGAGCCATTTTGTGACAGCATCGTCAACATAGTCTCAAAATTTCAGTTGCGGCCTCGAAGTTCATCTTTTCTTTAATTTCTGAAATCAAAGAAGTCACATTGCAAAAATCTTATGCTTTTCTGTTGTTACAAAAGCAATCCATAAGTAAGCTCCTAAGCCAATGAGTCCTACATATCCTATAGTTTCTCAGCTGAAATCAGAATTTAGCAATAAAATTGCATTACAAAGGATTAGTTTTTCCCAACGATAACACACTGTTTTAATTAGTGAACAATTAGATAACAAACTGTTGTGCTCATGACTAGAGTTGAGGCTCAATGCCTAAATAAACGTGTTCTTCTGATACTTCATTTTTCTTTTCTACTTTTGCCCCATTGCAAAAGTTTTACTTAGATATTATTTAATTTCTTCTTGACCATCTGCTTTATTAGGAACAATTCATAGCATAGTTTGGTTTGTTGCAAAAAAAAATATGCCCATGTTATTGTTATACGGCTGAGAAAGTAATAGGCTTATGGCTCATTAAAGTTTATTCCATGCAGGAATTCTCTGTGTTCTCCAGTAATTTTTTTTTTAAAGGGTTTTTTTTAAATTTCCACTTATTTCCCACCCTTCTCTGGAGACTCAGGGCGGCTTACAATTTCAAGCACAACTCAATGTGCTTAGCAAATTCCTTCATTCCTTGTATATGCCTGCTTATTTGGGGGGGTTTGCCCTCCCCAAGCGGCATTTTTACAAAGTCAGATTATTGCCCCCAACAATCTGGGTCCTCAGTTTATCTACCCTGAAAGGATGGAAGGCTCAGTCAACCAGTCAGCCTGGTGAGATTCGAACCAACACTAATTGCAGGCAGATGGAACTAATCACTTAGCCAGAGCACTAATTAAGTGCGCCACGAGGCTCTTAAAAAAGTTGGCATTAACCTGGTACAATCATTGGAATCTCTTTAGTACAGAATAAATCAGCATCAACAAGGAAAAGATGGGCACAATGAGAATATATCTGCTGAACAAAACTCCACATTGGTGACAGGAAGGGCATCTGGCCAGTAAACACTCTGCTAGCTCCATTTAGTTGTCCAGACTCCACCAGGGATTTTATTATATAGGGTCATTAAAAGAAGATGATGAGGAAGGAAAGTGTTAGATACTGGATAGACCGGCATGGGAACCAATCAGGAGCCCATAGCCAGAACGGGAAAAATAAGCGCGCGTCAGTGGCTGAAGCCGTGGACAGATCCCGTTTAAAAGGGGGCTGCCGCGGCTATGATTGCCATTGCTGTACCTGGAGCTAAATAAACCTGTAAACCTGCTGTAGTGTCCTGTGTCCTTTTTCAACCTTCAGCCACAACTCAACACTGGCAATGAAGGTGGGATCTTCCAAAGGGCAATAGGTACTAGGCTGGAACAAGGACTCCATGTGGCAATCGACAGCCATCGAACGAAATCACCGACCAAAGCAAGATGTCTTTGATCATACCACCCACTCCATTCAACCCCATGGGAGAAGACTGGGACTTCTACATGGAGCATTTCCACATGTTCCTGGAGGCCAACAATCTCCTGAGCCTGTCAGATCAGAATAAAAGGGCTCTTTTTCTCACTCACTGTGGCAGCACTATTTTTAAAATGGCAAAAGCCCTCACTTTGCCAGCCGAGCTGAAAAGTTTAACATGGAAAGAATCATGAGGGCACATTATGCCCCCCCAAACATCCTCCCACGTAAGAAGACATGAATTCTACCGGAGAGATCAATGAGAAGGAGAATCCATCAGTGAATTCATCGCAACCCTCCAAGAAATAGCAACCGCGTGTGAATTCTCCAACCTGGATGAAGCCATGAAGCCTGGTGTTGGGGCTATGAGATCTAACACTCCAAAGTCGGCTACTCGTGAAACCCAGGATCACCTTCCACAAAGCCATGTAAGAAGCAATGGCAACTGAAGCCTCACAAATGTCAGCAGCCATGATGAAAAAGATGAACAAGATACCACAAGCGAAAGAAACCACCCCAATCAACTATGAGGATGTGGAGAATGAATTCAAGGATGGAGACGAGGATGAGGTACATGATCTCCATTCAGAATGGAAGGGAAAAAGAAAACATTCAGAAAAAGAGAAGAAGGGTTTCTAGTGTGTGGAATGCGAAGGAAACCATCCCAGGGCGGAATGCAGGTTCCGAGATGCCATCTGCCAGTGGTGTGAGTGGAAAGGACACATTGCAAGAGGATGCAGGGCATCCCAACCAGTTTCCTGCAGACCCCAACAATCTAGCCTTCCACAACGTGTAAAGAACTTCCAAGCAAGTGGCCGAAGGCAACCTTTTGGAAGATCCAAATGCGGCGAGGACAACAGATCCAAGAGAGGCAAGACACACCAGACCATAATCATGGGCCACTCAAGACGGGAAAGGCAAATAAAATGGCAGCAACCATCATCATTGAGGGGAGACCATGCAAGATGGAGGTTGACTCAGGATCCTACTTTTCCATGGTTGCCTGGATGACAATCAAACAACTGGTACCAGGAACTCCACCCATGTACTCAAGCCTCAAAAGTTAACGCTAAAGAACTATCAAGGAAACCAAATCCCAGTAATGGGAATCAGTTACTTCAATATAGTGTTCAAAGTTTTCAAGGGACAGCTACCCCTAACTATAGTCAATCGGGAAAGACCTAGCTTGCTGGGACTGGAATGATTTGAACCTTTGGGCCTGGCCGTGATGGGGATCAATAGTATCCAAGATGAAAACTGGGAAGAGGACCTCCTGAAGGACGTCATAGACGTTTTCAACAGGAAACTGGGCAAGTACACTGCGACCCCTATTTCCTTTAACCTAGACCCCCAAATTGCCCATCCAAATAAAGCCAAGGAGGGTTCCATTTGCTCTAGGCCCAAAATCGGTGAGCAACTGGATAAACTTTTTGGCCAAGGAGTAATATAATAATATTACTATAGAGCAGAGGTGTCAAACTTGATTTCATTGAGAGCCGCATCAGGACTTGGGCGGGTGGTGGCTTGGTCAGGTTGGGCGTGGCCAGCTCGATGTCACTTGTGTCAAGAGCACCTGTGGTGGCCCGAGCGCTCTGCCAGAGGGTTGCAGGGGGCCATTGCAGCTGAAAACAGAGCTCGGTGGGGGGGAGGGAGCTCTTGAGCTCCGTTTTTGTTGGCAGAGACACCATGGCCAGTCCTCTGCTGTTTTCAGGGTAGCCCTGTGGGCCAGATCTAAGTACCCAGTGGGCCAGATCCAACCTGCAGGCCTTGAGTTTGACACCACTGCTATAGAGTGTAGCATTGTTATAGTCGTTATAGTAGGATAGAATATAGACTTGAGGCAGTAGAGAAACCTATATGCAGATTTGTTAATTTCATATTTCACTTTTATATCTTGTTTAGTTTTTCAAAATAAAATATCTCAACTCTTATAGGGAGATATAAAAAATAAAATACCTGTCCAGAGTTCAGTGCTTTTGTGGTTCTTGTGGGTCAATTTATTTGGGTACAGTTGTTTTTTTAAAAAAAAAACCAAGAACACATGTACTCCAAGTCTTATTGGAAGATACTTTTTAGTACAGAGTTCTTTTTGGAAATACGTTTCTTTGAATCTAAATCTATTTTCCCAAAAGAGGAAAATACCTAGAGATGCTTGGGAAACTCTGAAAAAAAAAGAGATTACAAAAGCACAATCTAACACAATACCACAGAGAAAGAAAAGCATGAGAACTCAGATGAAAACAGCATGGTTGCATAAAGAACTCTGA